>OVAN01013259.1:0-12986 GCA_900406275.1 Anastatica hierochuntica
AGCCAACACCTCTGCATTATCCTTCTTATTCACTGCCAGAAAATGAGTCGAGTTGGTCAGCTTGTCCACTATTACCTAGATCACATCTTTCTTGTTACACTTTGGCAGACTAGTCACGAAGTCCATTGTGATCATATCCCACTTCCACTCTGGAATTGGTAGACTCTGCAACAGACCACTCGGAACCTGATGTTCTGCCTTAACCAACTGACAAGTAGGACACCNTCTCTCTTCATTCCAACCCAATGATAGTACCTCTTCAGATCCTAATACATCTTTGTCGAACGTGGATGTATTGAGTACTTAGACTGTTGTGTTTCCTTAAGTATTGCTTCCCTTAGCTCTTTTACAATAGGAACACACACCTGCCCATTCACCAGAATTGTCCCATTAGTCGAAGTCTGAGACTCAGTCTAGTCATTCTTTGCAGCCTTAATGAGATTCTCATCTTCTTCCTGAGCCAATCGAACCCTCGTGAGCAGATCAGCTTGATCAGCAGCTCCAAAGCCCAAAGGCTCCAGGTTATCTGACAATGTCACTAGCCGCAAAGTCCCAACCATTCCAACCAATTCTTCCATGTCCTTCTCAAAATCAACAGCCGCCCTCTTCCGGCTTAAGGCATCAGCAACAGTGTTTGCTTTACCAAGATGGAAAGCTATATCCATATCATAGTCAGTAACCGTTTCCATCCATCTCTGCTGTCTAAGGTTCAACTCTGGTTGAGTGAAGATGTACTTTAAACTCTTATGGTCAGTGAAGACTTGGACCTTCCCACCGTAAAAAGAAGATCTCCAAATCTTCAAGGCAAATACTACTGCCGCCATCTCAAGGTCATCAGTCGGATAATTGCCCTCATGCATCCTTAACTACCTAGATGCATAGGCAATGACCTTTCCTTCCTGCATCAGTACACAACCCAGTCCAATTCGTGATGCATCTGTGTACACCACATAAGGTACCTCTGGTCTCGGCAACTCAAGGATCGGAGCGCTTGTAAGCATCTCCTTTAGCTTACAGAAACATTTCTCACAGTCCTCTGACCAGGTAAAGGGGACGTCTTTCCCAGTCAGTCTAGTTATTGATTGAGCCATGCTTGCAAAACCCTTCACAAACCTTCTGTAGTATCCTGCCAACCCAAGGAAACTCCTTATTTCTGAGGCATTTCGTGGCCTTGGCCATTCTGCAATTGCCTTGATCTTTTCAGGGTCCACAAATACGCCTTTATCTGAGACAACATGGCCTAGGAATCCGATTTCCCTTAGCCAAAAACTGCACTTGCTCATCTTAGCAAACAGTTTGTGTTCCCGCAGTCTTTCCATCACAACTCTCAAATGGTCCTCATGCTCTTCCTGAGTATTTGAGTAGACCAAGATGTCATCTATGAAGATGATCACCGATTCATACAAACAGTCTTTGAAGACATTGTTCATCAGCTTCATGAATGTCGCTGGAGCATTTGTTAAACCGAAGGGCAACACCACAAACTCATAGTGCCCATACCTTGTCCGAAAGGTCGTCTTACGAACATCCGATTCTGCTATCGGAATCTGATGATATCCAGAGGCCAAATCAATCTTCGAGAACCAAGTAGCACCTCTGAGTTGGTCCAACAACTCATCAATCCGAGGTAGGGGGTACTTGTTCTTCACTGTCACTCTGTTCAATCCTCGGTAATCAATGCATAGTCTGAAGCTACCATCTTTCTTTTTCACAAACAGTACCGGTGCACTCCAAGGTGAACTACTTGGCCTGATGAATCCCTTTCCCAGCAGCTCACTCAACCGCTTTTTCAGCTCAGCCATCTCTGCTGGAGCCATTCAATATGGTGCCTTAGAGATTGGAGTTGTTCCAGGTTCCAGCTCAATAGTAAAGGGGTCCGACCTTCCTGGTGGTAATCCAGACAATGACTGGAACACATCCTCAAAGTCCTTTACCACTAGAATGTCTTTCTGTTCAGCATCTGTACTAACTTCCGCAGCAGTGATTGTGGCTAAGTAAGCTTCACAACCCTTCTCAATCATTCTTTCTGCTTGCATCGATGAGATCACCAAGCTTCCAGTAATCGGTCTTATTCCTTGATAACTCAGAATTTCTTCGGCAGTCTCAAACCGAACACGTCCTCGGCGATAGTCCAAATTGGCATTGTACCTTCCCAGCCAGTCCATTCCAAGAATCACATCATAGTCTGCCACTAGACAAATCACCAAGTCTGTCGGCATGTTCTTTCCACAGATCAAAACCGAGACATCTCGGATAATCCCTTCAGTATGCATGGTCTGTCCACCAGTTGCCTTAACCAATCCGAAATTCTTTCCAAGTTCCTTCTGGAGCTCTCCTGCCTTAGCCATCTCAGGGCTTTCAAAACAGTGAGTAGCACTGGTGTCAAACATGACATGGGTTGCCACTCTACCCATGAAAAGGGTCCCTACACATCCACCTAGAATGCTAAGAACCCACCACACTCAAACAAACATTTCACACAGAAAATTGAAAGAGTAAGGGTGCAGGACTAACCAGTGATCGGACGTGAAGTACTTGGGTCATTAGTTCCCTGTCCCATCGCATACACTCTTGGAATGATTACTTGTCTCTTAGGCGGCGGTGGCAGTTCATCATTTGCTTGTTTTCATGACTTCCCTGATCTTTCACCCTTTGGTCCTGTTTTGGGCACTCTCGGACCTTATGTTCTGGGCTCCCACAACGGTGGCAAGCTCCTGATACAGCTCGACACATCCCTCCATGCATCTTTCCACAGGTTGGACATGCACTACGTCATCCACTTTGCTTACCAGAACCAGCAGTTTGGGTCTGCTGAAACTTCCTTTTATTTCCAGAAGCATTCCCACCCTGATTCTTATGACCAGACTCAGTCTGAAACTTGTTCTCCTCTTTAATCTGACTTTCCAACAGAGCTGCTTTCTCCACCAGTTCAGAAACTGAAGCGTAATTCCGAACTAAGCAGCGATTGCGAAGATCAATTCTTGATCCACACATAAACCTTCTGACTTGAACTTTTTCATCCTGAAGTTCTTTTCCACCATAGATCTTAAGACTATTGAACTTAGTCTCGTATTGCCTCACAGTCATGCTACCTTACTCCAAATCTAGGAACTCAGCTTCCAGCTTATCAAAAGCTTCTGGTGGAAAGTATTTGGATCGGAAGAGTTCATTGAATGTCTCCCAAGTACAGTTCTGATACTCCCTCTTAGATGCCACGCCTTTCCACCAAGTATGAGCATCAGCTTCCAGATAATGGACCACTATATCCTTCTTATAAGTCTCTGGGCAACGAATGGAGTTGAAGTTTCTTTCCAACCTATCAGCCCATTCATCTGCCTCAATCACATTCGCGCCTCCAGCAAAGAACTTTGTTCCCAGTCTCTGCATATGATCCATCACCTTCAGGTAGGATGGTATACTTGGCTCTGGAGCATCCTCCACATTTACAACAATAGTCTCATTAGCAACAGGCACTGCAACAGGTGGCGATGCCATAGGCGCGGGTGCAACAGCCGGCAGCCTTTCCAGCACTTGAGCAAGCATCGTCAGCACAGCTTGCAGACCCAAAGGGTTAGTGTTAGCCGCACCCCCCACTGCAGCCCTCACATTTCTCGCAGCAGCTTCTGCAACAGCATTAAATTCAACCTGATTCATTGCTGGATCAGTTCCTATTCCAGTCGCAATCTCAGTACCCACACCAGTTTGCTCAACACGAGTCTCGAGTTGACCACCCACTGCCCTGTTTGGATCAACCCTAGAAGTCCCTTCACTTTCATTGGGAGCAGTTTTCTTTCTCCTTCCACTTTTAGCCATCTGCACGGTTCAAACCAGTTAACTATGTTAGTCTTTCCACTAACTTAGTTCCACACATATTACAGTCTTACCACGATACCTTGGCTTGGAAGGATGGATTTCTGCCCCATTAACCCACTACTAAGACTCTGTCCTAGAATCAACCACGCTCTGATACCAACTTGTGAGACCCTTGCTCAATTTACTTAACAGTTTTACGTTTTCATTCGATTTTTAGACCAGTCTTTTCGTTTTAGTTAAGCCATTCATCAATAAAACATAACTTAACTCAATTACTTAGCATAAACAGTGAGGTTCCGGATTACAAAGTCAGTTTTGCTAATAAGCTATTACAATTTAAATCCGACCAACTACCCATTTAACATACTAAGTACAATCCATCCATCCTTCACTTCCAGCCATGGTCCGCGTGCTGCTAAATAGAGTCATCTTGGCCAGAATCAGAACCTGCATTCACACAGAATGCATCAGCAAAGAATTGCTGAGTGAGATCGACCACTCCGACCCACCAGCCATGCATAGAATCAACCAGTTTAATCAGTTTGTTTGTCCAATTAATTCACTTTATGAATTTACACTTAGTTCCAGTTTTAATCATGTAAATTCGGCCATCANAAATAGAGTCATCTTGGCCAGAATCAGAACCTGCATTCACACAGAATGCATCAGCAAAGAATTGCTGAGTGAGATCGACCACTCCGACCCACCAGCCATGCATAGAATCAACCAGTTTAATCAGTTTGTTTGTCCAATTAATTCACTTTATGAATTTACACTTAGTTCCAGTTTTAATCATGTAAATTCGGCCATCAGCCTTAGCAGTTAAACATGAATTCGGCCAACGACCCTTATTGTCAGAACACTCGGCCATCGGCCATAAGAACAGTGAACACTCGGCCATCGGCCATAAATCAAGCATTCACGACCATTCGACCTTCACAGAAACCTATTAAAGGTGACAGTCACGAACTCACCTTTGCCTTAAAGTTAAATGTTCGGTTCAGATGTTCGCAGACAGTCTTGTCCGTCAATCTCGTAGTCAGTCGCGTTGATCCACAAGTTGGCCCAGTCAAATCGTCTCTCTCAAGCCAAATGCCTTAGAATCGCTCTCTGTTTTCTTTCTGAGTTCTTTCTGTGCGAAATGAGAGAGAAACTGTCACTTTTTACTAAGGCTCAAAACTCAGCGTTTTGGCCCATAGAAACCGTCCATAACCGCCCATAATCATCCAGACGCATCCTTATTTGGGAGATAACCGTTCCCGCTCAAAGCACTTAGGCAAATTCACGTTTCTACGTGAAAACTGCCAAGTAACCGTTCCCGCCAATTCCTTGGGCGAAAATTGGCTAAGTCCCAGCGAGCTTCCCAGTTTGGATCTGACAGGAATAACTGCCTTGTCTGATCCAGACAGTCCTTGTCTGAATCCGACCATCCTTGTCTGATCCGACCAATCCAGTTGCTATATCCGTACCAGCTTAGCTCGGTTCAGCTCAACTGCCCAGTTCAGTCAGCTCAGTTCGATTATCAAGCTCAACCTTTTCTTAAACACACTTTAACTCGGCTAGACCAGTCCATCCAGCTCAGTCCAGTCCGCCGATCAGATCAGTTCCCTTATACTCGTTTTAACTTGACCAGATCCAACACTTAACCAAGCCATCTGATCATCTCCATTATCTTGGCTAAGTCCACATTCAGATTCCCCTTGCCTGATTCAGTCCGATCAGAATGATCCTCGATTCGATCCAATCTTTCCCTTTGATCTCAAACCGGACAAGTGACTCATGGTCCATCCATAATCAAGTGGGTATGCTTAGCCACGATCCATCCACGGCCAAGTTCAGGTGTTCCATCCAGTCCAACTATACCCACCCCCTTATATAGCATTACATCCATCTTATGTACTGCCACAAGTATACATTACTAGTGTCTGAGGAGTCACTGAACCACTTCTGGTCCAGCTTCCCAACACTTAGCCAAATGTTTACTGTGTTTCCTTCAATTTTATGCATCTTTCGTGGACTCTTCCTTAGTCTTATTCCGATTTTCCGAACACGGGTGTTACACCTTGCCCTAGTCTTGAAATTCGAGGAAGATTTTTTCTAATTGGGGGATAATTGTCATGGCTCAAACCCAAAACAATCCCCCTAGCCCTAAACGTAAAGCCCACGTTTTAGGTCCTAACCCTAATTAAGGGCAATTTGGTAATTTTGGTGATCTAAACCCTAAGCTCCATCTCCTATATAAAGGAGACTCGACCTAGAAGAGTTCCGTATTCAAAATTGACAGCGAAGCTCTGCCAAAATCATTAAAACTGTAGTCGTCAACCATTGAGACCCTCGGTGAGAAACATGTGCTAGTAGGTGTCTTGTGGAGAAGTTTCCTGTCAAATCCGAAGGTGGGAAGCGACGACTTTGGATTCGAGTCATGAATCTCGTTGCAAAGAAGATACAACAACTTTCGAATCTCAAATCCAAGGTAAACTCCATCCACAGTCTTATCTACAAGTTGAGAAAAAATCATTTTATTTTCTGAAAATCTGTTCAGAACTGATTTTCCAGATTCACAGAGGCATATTGATGGACAATTTTCCGTTTATTCAGAAGGATTTAGGTGTCGAACCTCGTATATTTGGAAATATGACGTTTCCAGCTTTCTAAAGATACCAAGAACACTAAATTCCGAGGTAAACTCCGCTAGTTATTCGATCTTAAAGTTGGCGAAAAACCAATGTTTTATGAACCCAGAAATACTAAGTTTGGAACATTTTTTTCCAGATTCACGGAGGGGTTTTGTGGGAAGGTTTCCCGGTGAAACAGAGAGAGTTAGAAGGCGTGTAAGGTGTCTCTGGAAAGATCTTTGTTTCAAGGAATCCATAGCAATTATCGGAATCCTATTTAGAGATACGAATCATAAGTTATTCACGTTGCTTTCTTGCAAAGAATCATCTTGTTTTTTCAAACCAAAAACCCTAATTTCCTTTTGAACACAAACACAGTTTCAGAGAACGCCAAACGCCAGTTTCCAGAACGCGATTGCAGATCGCCAGAATAGCGTTTCAACCGCTTTGACCGCTATTTTCCAGAAACCACTTTTCAACCTTAAGGCAAAGGTGAGGGTGTGATATGTAGATTCTTAGTACTATTAGGAAAGTTGAATTCGTAAATGCTAGTTCTAGGAGATTGTTTGTTGTTTGATAATGATTGTTTCATGATGATTGATTGTGATGATAAATGATGGTTGATGTTATGACATGTTAGTGTTAAGATGTGATGTGGTTAGTATATATCTTGAATTTTGTGAAGTCGGAATGAGGACGAGGACATGGCGATCTCGTTGAAGCCTATAAAACGGCTGACGAGCCCCAGGTGGCGTACGACCTTTCGAATTGACGGCCAGCCCAAGTGTCATGTTATTAAAATTATTGGAAATGTGTGATGTGAGACGTGTTTGATATAATGATGTGAATGCTTGTTGTGTTTGTTGTTTGAGAGCATGTTACATGATGCATGTTCTAGAGTTAGTATTTTCGTATGCAAGTATGTGTATGTGTGCCAGCGGATAAAGATCTGAAGGAAGAGATCTTGCAACTCGCACATCAGTCACGATTTTCAATACATCCGGGGAACAATAATATGTACCAGGATTTAAAAAGGTATTATCATTGGAGTGGAATGAAAAAGGATGTCGCCAACTATGTAGCCCAATGCATGATCTTTCAAATGGTGAAAACGGAGCATGGATTACCGAGCAGATTGTTACAAAGTTTACCATTGCGAGAATGGAAGTGGGATATGATTACTATAGACTTTTTCACTGGTTTACCAAGGACGACATGTGGGAATCATGACATATGGGTGATCGTGGATAGACTCACCAAATAAGCTCACTTATTAGCGATCAAAAAGACGGATGGAGTAGGTGTTTTAGCCGAGAAATATATTCAAGACATAGTCAAACTACATGGGATCCCAGTGAGTATTTTGTCCGACAGAGATCCAAGGTTTTTATCTATGTTTTGACAAGCCTTCTAGAATGCATTAGGAACTAAGGTTCATTTGAGCACTGCTTACCACCCACAAACGAATGGACAATCAGAGCGCACCATTCAGACGCTATAGGATATGTTGAGAACATGTATGTTGGACTAGGAGATAAGTTGGATACGTTATTTTCCCTTGGCTGAATTTGTATATAACAATAACTACCACTCAAGCATTGGGGCGGCACCCTATAAGGCCCTTTATGGACGGCCATGTCGCACAACCCTATGTTGGACGAAAGTGGGGGAGCGACGAGACTTGGATCCAGAGATTGTTCAAGAGTCTGAGGCCCAAGTAGCTTTAATTTCGGATAAACTTAAGGAAGCTCATGAGCGCCACAAAAGCTATGAAGACAAAAGGAGAAAGGATTTAGAGTTCCACGTTGGGGATACGGTGTACCTAAAAATGAGGAAATTTAGAGGGACTGATAAGCTGAGAAGGTTGAAGAAACTCAGACCAAGGTACATGGGATTGTATACTATTACTGAAAGGATCGATGTTGTAGCCTATCGATTGGACTTGCCTCAAGAATTGGCAGATTTCCATAATATGTTTCACATTTCAGTATTGCGCAAGGTTGTTAAGGAACCTGAACTGATTATTCCGAACCCACCCTCAGACTTGGAAAAGGATTTGACTATTCGAGTTGTACCTACTAGAATTATAGAACGTAAGGAAACAAAGGTGAAAGGAAAAGATATCTGGAAAGTTCAAGTTTGTTGGGAAAGGGATGGTGTTCGAGAGACGACTTGGGAGTTGGAGAACAAAATGAAGGTGGATCATCCGGAGCTCTTTCAAGATTAGATTGGGGCCTTGCTCCAGCAGTGCAATTTGAGTACAAATTTTTTCTAAGTGGGGGAAATTGTCACGGCCCAAACCCAAAACAATCCCCCTAGCCCTAAACGTAAAGTCCACGTTTTGGGTCCAAACCCTAATTAAGGGCAATTTGGTAATTTTTCTGATCTAAATCCTAAGCTCCATCTCCTATATAAAGGAGGCTCGACCTAGAAAGTTCCATATTCAAAGTTGACAGCGCAGCTCTGCCAAAATCAGTAAAACCGTAGTCGTCAACCATTGAGATCCTCGGTGAGAAACCTGTGCTAGTAGGTGTCTTGTGGAGAAGTTTCCCGTCAAATCCAAAGCTGGGAAGCGACGAGTTTAAATTGGAGTGATAGATGTCGTTGCAAAGAAGATACATCAACTTTCGGATCTCAAAACCAAGGTAAACTCCATCCACAATCTGATCTACAAGTTGATAGAAAATCATTCTGTTTTTTGAAATCTATTCAGAACTGATTTTCCAAATTCACAGAGGCATATTGACAAAAAATTTTCCATTGATTCTGAAGGATTTAGGTGTTGAACATGGTATATTTGGAAATCTGACGTTCCCATATTTCTATAGATACCAAGAACACTAAATTTCGAGGTAAACTTCACTAGTTATTCGATCTTAAAGTTTGGCAAAAAACCATTGTTTTCTAAACCCAGAAATACTAAGTTTGGAACATGTTTTTTTTGTGGGAAGGTTTCCGGGTGAAAAAGAGAAAGTTAGAAGGTGTGTAAGGTGTCTCTGGAAAGATCTTTGTTGCAAGGAATCCATAGCAATTATCGAAATCCTATTTAGAGGTCCGAATCAGAAGTTATTCACGTTGCTTTCTGGCCAAGAATCATCTTGTTCTTTCAAACCAGAAACCCTAATTTTCTTTTGAACACAAACGAAGTTTCAGAGAACGCCAAAAGCTAGATTCCAGAACGCGATTTCAGATCGCCAGAATAGCGTTTCAACCGCTTTGATCGCTATTTTCCAGAAACCACTTTTCAACCTTATGGCAAAGGTGAGGGTGTGATATGTGGATTCTTAGTACTATTAGGCAAGTTTTATTCATAAATGCTAGTTCTAGGAGATTGTTTGTTGTTTGATAATGATTATTTCATGATGATTGATTGTGATGATAAATGATGGTTGATGTTATGGCATGTTAATGTTAAAATGTGATGTGATTAGTATATATCTTGAATTTGTGAAGTCAGACTAAGGACGAGAACATGGTGATCCCGTTAAAGCCCATAAACCAGCTGACGAGCCCAAGGTGGCGTACGACCTTTTGAGGTGACAGCCAGCCCAAGTGTCATTTTATTAAAATTATTGGAAATATGTGATGTGATGTGAATGCTTGTTGTGTTTGTTGTTTGAGAGCATGTTACATGATGCATGTTCTAGAGTTAGTATTTCCGCATGCAGGTTGTTTAGTAGTGTTTGAAATCATGTGGGCAGACATGACCTCCATCACTGAATGACTGTGTGTTATTTATTCCCCTTTCCCCTTTTTCCCTTTCAGGTGAGGAGTGTAGGTTCAAAGCAAGTTTCGTTCGGGTGCTGGTTTTAGATTGGGTTTTCGTTGAAGTTTTATTTTGATATCTTTATGGTTGATTTGATTATTTTATTTTGGATTTAAATACGTTGGGGTTATGTTGGTTTGGTTGAGTTGCTTGCTTTCATTATAAGGTTGGGTATTAAAAGAAGACATTTATTAAATGAGTTATTGTTATTTTAGATGTGATTTATTTCTGTAACTTGCCGTCTCAGTCAAGTAAGAGAGACGGGTGTTACATATTAAATACACATTTAATCCTTTTTATTTTCTTCAGCTGGAGAATCTTATCGTGTGCTCTTTTAATTTCTCATTCTCCTGGAGCTTTTATTCTTCGCGGGTTTGGACCCAATTTTTTTAGTGGGTCTGTTGTTCTTCCTTCGCAAGCCCTCATGACCTTTGGATCTTCTCCTTTGACAAGCTAGATCTTGGATTAGATCGAGCTCAACTAGTTGATATGGATTAGCCTAACCTTATATATGGTAACCAAATACGGTTCAGGATTCGTTATTATCCATATTTATTGGGATTTCATTATTAGAATTTGAAATTTGTAATCATGAGATTCAGTTTTTCTTTCTTGGGAAATCAAATCGTCTCCGCCACTCTCACGTCACATTCTTCTCGAAAAACACGCGGCCATATAAATCTGCCCACCTCCAACTTTCTTCTATAGTTTCATCTACGTCTCTCTTAAAAGTTTTTTTCTCTCTCTTTTTTGTTACTTTGTTTGTTTTGTTTTAGCCTTCCCTTAGATCTCTCTCTTTGAATTGAGGGATCTGATTCCCCTATGTTGCTCTTAACCTTTGTATTCGGTATCTTCTTCCAATTCCTGATAAGGAGAAACACTAAGAAGTTAATGAACTCTATTTCATTGTCCATTGTGTCGCCAGAGAGTTCCTTTGATTCGGTTTCCGAGAGATCTCCACTAGTCACAAAATACGCTCGTCTGGGTCCTCATCCTTCAATTCATGAGATGACCAGTACAAGCAGCCGGAGCGACGAGGCGGCGTCGCACCTTGAGGTCACTTCTTGAAGACTTCAAGTGACGTGAAGTTTATTCGGGAGATGAGGTGAAGTCTATTCAGGAGATGAGAGAGTCTCTAGAGCTCCTTGTGGAAGTGGACCCTTGTTTCCTTTCTATCTCCGACAATTTTTGGAAGGCTACGTTGTGATACTCCTACATGGATAAATCCTTCTTTAGAAAGTGCCATCTTTAGTTCCCTCTTCCTCATCTTCTCCTCACCTATTGCCATAAGTGTCGATTGCCATCTTCCGATTGTCCATAGGGAAAATCCGCACTACCCTAAGCCTTCTCTGACAAGTACCATGGGCAGATCTAAAACTCAGATTTAGTTGGGGCAAAATATAAAATTCTATAATATCAATGGTGACAAAACTATAAATATTTAAAATTTACATCGAAAACTTTTAAATAAAGAAAATTTAGTGGTGGCAATTGTCACTTCTATGTTTCAAGTGGATTCGTCACTGGCGAGTTCATGGGCGGAGGTACTTAGAAAGGAGAGGGGGCAGCTGCTTCCGATAAATTTATATTTTTTATAGTTTGTGACATAAAATCATTAATTTAGAAGCATTTTTTGGTTAAAAACTCTTATAATTTCCCCGTAATTGCGGCGGAGCTAATGTTGCCCCCGTTAGCTAGATCTTTTAGCTTTTCTTTTCATGATTTCTCATACATTTAGGCTGACATTCATGAATCATCCGTTCGGGTACTTAATTAACTTGGTTTAGTAGTTAATACTACTAGTTTTCTATATTAAAAAATGTCAGCATAGTAAGTAAGAACGAACACGATCAATAGAAAATATGTTGGCTAAGTATTTCTTTTCTTAATTGGTTTTAAGGTATTTATGTCCATTTTTTTCTAATTGGTTAAAAGGAGCTATGTAAAATATTAATGATTCTATTTCTCACATGTTTAGTACAGTAATAATTTAACATATACTAAAATTAGTTATTACAGAAATCTTACATATTACTAAAAATAATAAACGAGCTACATATTCATGGTAAAGACTATTAGATTTTAGACCACATGTTTGATTATTATTTTAGATGCTGAAAAAATATTAGAGTAATAAACGAGCTACATACTCGCCGCGAGTACATGTACCAGCTTGATCTCCAGATGTTAGAAACTCTCAGCTTCTTCAAGTCCACTCCGAACAAGGCCAATTCTACACATAATCAACCAAATGGGTTGTTAGAACCATATGACTAGCACCTGACAATGCAAAATGATAATACACACAGAAACGAGAAATAATAACTACGTGAGTCCATCTAAATACAAAGAAACTATGAATAAACATTACTTGTAGTTTGAGAATCCCAAATATCAGTTGTAAAAGACATTTTAGCTTGTTAGTTGAGATCCACTTATTTAATGTTGCTTTCCTCTTAACATACATCTCTAGTGGCAGTACATTTTGGACGAGGACTGTACAAGTTCACCTTGATGCATATACATAGATAAATGGAGAGAGTTACATTCAAAGAATGACAAAAAGACTCAAATTCGAATCAATACAAGGAGAGGTAGATTAATGTTATTACAGAAGTGTCTCTAAGCAATACTTTCAATGAAAGAAAGTGGTAATTTGCCTAATAGAAGCATCTCATTGGAGGTTTGAAGTACCTAATTTGTTGCTCATGAATTTATTTTTGGAAATAGTGACATACATTTTGTTAGAAACAGAGAACTATTGTTTGTATTTGGAAGATGATTATCACGCA
>OVAN01013260.1:0-12986 GCA_900406275.1 Anastatica hierochuntica
ACCCCCTCTTTTCCCTTCTTCCAGGTGTGGCTAACGAGTAGTCGGATGAGCGGGACGAGACTGGTGCTGTTTTTGGGGTTTTATTTATTTTTGAAATATAATTTATTTTGTTTATTTATGCGGTTTCAACTCTGTTTATTTCGGTTTATTGGAATCCTTGTTTTTATTAGTTTGGTTTATTATTAATCAAGTTGATTAGTAGTTATGTGGAGTTACTTGGGTTGCAAGTTAGGGTAAGTAACACGCCGTCTCAGAAGAGAATGAGACGGGTGTTACAGAAATAGTGTAGATACAAAAAAGTGAGAATTTCTAAATTTTAGGACGACTAAAAACTTAAAATCTTGAATGGAAAACTTAAACAAAGAAAAGAGATTTATATGTGTTAGGAAATCTGATTTCTCAAAGTCTTGTTAGGCTAATATTCAATAGATTTTGAAGAAAAAAATGGAAACTTTTAAAATCTATAACCTTAGTTACCACCCTTTAGAGAACATATTTCCCTAAATTTTAGGAAAACTAATCTTGGAGACTGCACCAATTCTCTTCCAAAATCTAGAACCTTGTTACTAAGTTTCTTTTCTTTTAACATGAAAATATTATTTTAAAACTCAAACTTCATATGGTATGACACATCACATCATAATAGAACAACTAACAAAAAGAATTAAATTTTCTAACTAAACTAGCCAAAATGTTTTCTTTAAAATTAGAACTTTTTTTTCCCGAAAAAAAAAATTAGAACTCTACTTCACTGAAAATCTGTGAAAAGCCGCTTTTGCCTGGCAAACTTTTCAAACTCGGTCAATGGACATGTAGTTATGAAGATAATATTGACTATTCATATTAATTTTGAGAGCCTAGAAAAAATAATATGAATGCATTACTCAAATCAAAGCCTCGATTTAGGGATGAAGAGACGATAGACGTCGAGTTTAAATCATAGCATATATTTTATGCTATGATCTTCCATGCATATATTTGAAATACAATAATACTTAGTTTCGTATATCCTTGTTCGTCCCCGGTGTTTAATAACTTCTACGCAACCGAATATCGAGATTTCATAGCGCACATACCGATTTATTGTGTTGCATGCAAAAGTCATCCAAGTTAAATTATTTACTGATTAGCATAACTTGAATTAGAGATATGTCCTTAGGAACTTCAACGGATAACCGCGTCGCTCCGAAACTTGTTTGCTGGTGCCTCTCGGGAGGTATTCGGGAATTTTGGCCGTTGATTTCGATGTTACCATTTTTGACCCCAACAGTTAGCCCTCCAACTCGCAAGTTTTGAGAATAATTCTTGCGGGCGAGTGATATGTGTTTAATCGGAATCTACGACCAAGAATGCTTTTCCTCTCTCGAAAACTTTAATTGATCATTTTGTTACGGAAAATTCCAATAAGTATTAGAATGTGATAGGATTGGGGTTGCGCCTCGTAAAGGCTGCCTACGTACCCTTGTAGAAGGGATCAAGCCTTTCGTATTTCGTTCTAGAGTTAAGGTTCTTACAACCTGTTTTCCAGTGAGACCTTTATAGTTTAGATGTGTGTCGTGAAGAGATTGTTGAGCGTATTACCGTTGATGTCATTTTATATCAGACTTTTTTCGGCCTCGAGACTAGACTATCTGCTTTTATATTTGCGAAGTCGTGGATTATCTCCTTTTATAAACGTATGGAGTAGCCATACGCGGAGATGAGAGAACGAATATGAGTTGTCATCTCATTTCTAACGCTCTGCAGAACGTGATACTTGTCGCTGTGTAAGATGAGAATACCCGAACGCTTGTGTTCTTGGAGTCTCATAAGCGCGCAAATATCGACGAAGAGACATATTTTGGGATCTCGTATCGATTTGATATTATGCCTAGAGATGTTAAAGACCAGTGTGCTTAGTTTAGTTTGATTTGGTGTAGATGAAAAATACGAGTTGTCGTCTTCTATTTAACTCTCTTTATGGATCATTCAATGCACTGCTCGTGGAGATGTTAAGAAGTTTCGTAAAGTTTCTTGAGCGTTTTAGATATGAACGAAGAGACATGTTTTAGGATCTCGTATTGGTTAGATATCATGCCTTGAGATGTTAGAGACTAGTGTGCTAGGTTTGGGGAAGACCTAGGTTTACTCTCGGTTTTAAGGTGTGCGGTGATAATTCTGCTTACGTTTCCCGTTTCGATTTCAACATTATTCCGTACCGATTTAATGTCCGCGATATGTTCTCGACTTATATGACTTGTATGGTCGGAATCGAGCATCTCTCCTGAGAAAAATTTTAATTCGCCTGGAAGTGCTGACCAAAATTTTGGATATCTTTAATAGCACGCTATTATCCTAGTAGGATGTATGAGGGTTATCTCTATGAGATGACTTGGCCTGTTTAGGACGTTGGGAGTTTGTTGTGATCAGCAACAAACTTATCTGTAGATATTACTTTTTATGAGTCTTCGTGAAGGATACGTGTTTAAGGAGGTGTTTAGTGCATATGACTATTTAGTCTTCCTAGATTGTGTTCTTATCGAGGAAGGTGTTTTGCCGAAAAACGGTTCTTCGGGTGTCTGCGACATCTCGCGATGCCGAAGATTGATTTTTCTTTCGTATGTCGAATTTCGTGCTTGAAATGTTCGTGGGCTTGAAGATGTATGGTGTCGCAAGGTTTTCTTTTATGCTTACAGCAGAGAAACATTTTGGTTTGTCTGCGGATGTCCACAGCCAAAACTGTTGTTTTTGTTTGGATGTTAAATTGTTTGATTTGTTAGCGAGGAACTAAGACCAAGGGGTTTTGTAAATTTTTCCTTGGGAATGAGCAACTTCCTTCCCTGTGCTTTGCAAAGAGTCGACCCCCCGAGATTATAGTTAAGGATGTTTCGTATTGCTGTATGAGCTTTGTTATGAGTTTTTCCTTGTATGCCGCATTTTATGGGTAACACGTTGCAGGCTTAAAGTGAATTGTGGAACGTATTGAACTTGTTCGGTTGTCGACAAGTTTAAGTTTTCTTTTAACCGGTTGGTGGTTACTACTAAGTTTTGATATTAAGAATTTATCGTATGATTTCCGACTCTGGGTTATACGATAATTATTTGCATAATCGTCACTTGGCGTTTTTAGACAAATCGTGGATTGTCGTTTTGCGTCAAGAGATTGGATGGAGCAATTGTCGCTCAAAATTTTGGCTTAGCGTGAAGAATGTGTTAAGCTGCATAGTCTAGGACGTTGTTGGTCAAGATTTAGACCATGACACTTTCATGTTAACTTTAAGGTCATGTTAGTTTAGAATTGTCCTTAAAGGGATGTCGAATTCTGGTTCGGACTTTTATTAGAAGGCGTACTTGGCCGAGGGCCAAAGAGCGTTTGTTGAGGTTGACGGGCCAAGTGGGAGGTTTCCGTGTTAAGATGGCCGATGGTGTTAGAAAATGATTTTCCACTTTATGTATCAGTTCTACGATGAATGTTTTGTATAACGTTTCCTTATTGTTTTATTTTTGTAGACAAAGCCTAAGAGGCTCAATAAAGAACCCGTGCGGGATGATTGCCTGCTCAGACGTAATCGAGGGAACAAAAGGCAGAAGCCAGTGAGCCGCATGGCTAAAGAATGAGTTTTGTAAGATCGTAGTGCGAAGAGAAAAAGTTTATTTTTTTCGTTGGGAGACGAGTGATATGACTTTGTTTTTAGCTATCCGTAAATTGTCCAAAAAACTTCTTAGTAAAACATGTTATGTTTGTTTCCGAAAGTTTCTTCGCATAACTTGGTGTGACTAAACGTAGTATGTTTCACGTAAGTTTTATGAGAAGAAAATATCATAGAAGTAAACGGAGCGTGTTGTCCACAAAGTCGTTTTTCATGATACCAATCTCATTTTCCCGTAGGCTCGAAAGTAATGGATGATCGATTTTATGAGGCATCGCATTGCCTAAATGATTTTCCGTCTACTGCTGCAAGAGTTTTCTTTGTCGAGAACATTTTCTTGATGCCAAGACAAAATTTTTTGAAGTATGGGAGTATACGAGTATAGTATGCGTACCTACTCCCTCCTTTTTTTTTACAAAAGAAAATGGCTGAACCGATATTTTGAAAGGTTATGTACATTTTTTCTTTCGAAGATTGGGTTGATCGACAATCTAGGTTGATTTAAAGACAACGCTAGGATTGTGACCTGGGGAGTTTAAAGTTGACGACTAGGAATATGTCGGTTTTAAGAAAATTGCAAGGAACGAGTCGGTTTTAAGACAACGTTTGCGTTTCTTGTTGTTTCTTTCTTTAGGAAGCGAGCAGAGTATGCGTGTCGATCGTTTCTCGATTTTGCTAGAGTTTAGATCAGTTCGCAAGATATGCCTGAAAAGTCACGAAACAACAGATCGAGATAGGAAAAATCGCCTAAGACTTAGCTCGCTAGATTATCCGCCTAAATTCTAAGTTCCCTAAAGTTTATGGCAATATTCGAAGCGTTTTTATTTCTCGGCACCTCCCTACGAAAATTCCAAGTTTGATTTCAAAAAATTTCAAGTCGGACATACCTTAGTTTTCTCGAAAATTCGAGTTTGCCTCTTCTCCGTTTTATTTGCTTGTTTCCCCTTCCTCTTTTCGTATTTGTCTACCCCTTAAGGATAACAAGAATATTTATCCATAATTTTCCGATCTAGGCTCCATTAACCATATCATTTGTTTTGCGAAAAATGAATAAATATCTTGTCGAAAGTCTTTTGGCGTTTACGAGTAGCCCAGGGCGACTAGGAGATGCAAAGGGCGATCGGGGAGAATTGTTGGATGTTGAGACATTGGAGAGAGACTGATAGGCGATGTTCACTTTTCTGCTCTCGCTCCATCTCTTTCCTACTTTGAGAGATATATTTTTTGTTCAATCTTGTTTGACTTTACGAATGATGTTTCGTAAAATATATTCAAGTTTAATCCTATGAAGTTTACTCCATAAAGTGTTGTCGAGCTTAATTTTCCAAAAACTGTTTTGTAAAATGCTGTCGAGATTCAATTTTACGAAAGTTGTTTCGCGAAATACTACCTTGTTTCACTTTGCAAACGATGTTCCATAATAAATTGTCGAGTTTAATTTTACGAAAGTTGTTTCATAAAATGTTATCAAGCTTACCCTTCTGAAAGTTATTCCGCAAAATGTCATGAGTTTAGTTTTACGAAACTCGTGTTATAGACATGTTTTCGAGTTTGGCTGTACGAGAGCCATCTTTCGGAAAACTCACATTTTGCGGCTGTTCGGAATTTAATTATCGCGACTTATCTTAACCAAAAATTTTCTCGTTTCCGCATGATTGATCTGAGGAAGTTTGGAGTAGTTTTCCGAAGTAAGCTTAGGTGCAATCATCGAGAAATCACTGAATATGTCGCATAGAATCGAAAACCAAATTTTTATGAAATTTTAGGCCTCAGAAAACATTTTAGCAGTGAGGGATACAATTTCCCGTTTTGCTTAGTTTAGTCTTCGTCAGCCATTTTAGGTTTTGAGTGATTTGATAGAGATCAACTTCATTCCTTCGAGAATTCTTCGGAAGAAATACAACATTGTGGAATTGGCAACTCGATTTGCCGTTCTTCCATATCCGCGAGTAATCTAGATTTTCACTATGATTTCGGAAGGTTGAAGCGAGTTTTATTTTTTCGAAAAGTTTTCAGAAAAATTCTTTTGGTCGAACCCTCACGCACTGAGATTTCTCCAACTCGGTAATGAGACAAATTTTATGGGGTTTGATAGATTTTATCGTTGTCTTTTCTGTGTAGACTGAGAAATCGTTAGCTGGTTTCAATGCTCTTCCCATGGCGAAATTTCGCGACTAGATTTTCGATTTTGTTGAGCACTGCGGCGTTTGTGCAAGTGTTGGCCATAGGTGCAGTGAATGGAGTTTTTTCAAGCTTCCTTGAGGAGTCTATCGATCTATTGTGCGGCACGGTCTATAGTAAATTCGAGATTCTGGCGCTTTGACCTCTGTCGCTGTTTTGTTGATGTAGTCACGGAGATCGCGAATCTCATCGAAGTCATCGTCAATAGTTTTCCGAGATGATCAGCATTTACTGCGAATGACTCGGGCTTACTCCTCGGTCTGTTTGTCTTGCTCTACCCAAAAGACATTTTCTTGTTCTTCTGTCATGGGATTGTCAAGCCTAGAGTTTTGCCGTGTTGTGCGACTCTTAACCCTTCTTAGGTGTACGTCAGCGTCCTCACCCGTGGGATTGGATTGATCACTGGAGTCTAAGTCGACTTGCTCGACTTCGTTTTCTTCTGCTTTTTTCTTGGAATTCGGAAGGTCATCCGCGTTGTTTCGTGTTACGACAGGGGTGATTTCGTCGAGATTTTGTTCCGATGGTGTTTCTTGCGTGTTCCGGGGTCTGTCGAGCAGAATTGCAAGGTTGAGTCTTCTTCCGCGGAGTCTGGTAGCTCCACCCGGGAGAATGGTTTTAGCTCTCGCAGTTAGGGTTTCAACCTGTTTAGCGAGAGAGGTAGTTAGTTTATCTTGTTCGGCCGACTTCTTTTCGAGAGTCGAGAACATCTTTTTGATCTCTTCGAACGCCGCGGTGTTTGCGTCAGCGTTGACCGCAATATTGTTCGTCACCGGAGAGTTTCTAGTGTCTTTATTGGCACTATCGCTGTCACGAGCTGGTTGATTGTTCTTGTCGTTTGTAGTCATATTCGATCTAGCGTTTTGCGGCTACGAGTTAGATTTATCCGTACCCTGAGCGAATAGGCCCCCTCCTTCTAGCGCCAAACTGTGGGAACCGAAATTCGCACTGTCGATATTCGTATTCGGAGGAAAGCCAGGAAATCCTAATTTTACTTGAGTTTCCGAATTTCTGCTAAACGAAACAACGGTAGATCAAAAGTACAAAGAAACAGAAGACGAAGTAAAAGTAAAAGAGAATCGAAAGAAAATTATAGCAATAGATATCTTATTCGAATCTGCATTGAGCGTTACAACAAGTGGTAAGTCGTGGCCGCGAGAGCTGTCGGCGAGTATCCTAGTTCTAACAGCGTAAGACTGATAAACTTAATTGAGACGCAGCTCGCTAGCAAAAAACGAAAATAAACCTAAAGCTCTAAGTATGAGTTGTGAAGAAAATTTTGTCTCCCCCTTCTCTTTCTCCTTAGCCCCTATTTTATATGCCTTCGTAGGTTAAATCTGTTTCCTTTTCCGTATTCCATTTTTTCGGGAATATTTCATATCTTTACGAGTTTTCCATATTTATCTTCAGATTTTGACTTTATCGTATTTTCCTTTTGTCTTTCGCGAAACTCAGGTAGATCGTTGACGCAATTGGGCCCGTTCTCGTTCCGAAATCGAAAGTGGACTTTTGTCGCGTTTTGGGTCTTCATAGGTCGTTTAGCAACAAAATGATTTTTACGATTTCTTTCGGAGAAATCGTTCTTCGTACGACTACGCAGTGACGGTTTTACGAAATGATAAGACTGATCGTATGGTTAAGACAATGTCGTTTTTTCGGGTTAACCGTTATCGTTTTATACGATCGATACGAAGTTTTTACGAAAAATACAAGTCTTTACGATTACTGCCACGAAACTTCAACGGAGATTCCAATCGAGACGAAACAATAAACGCTTGAACGATGATTCGAAGGAAAAGACGATCGGGAAAGCGTGGTCTGGGCGCCCACCGTCTGGATGCCCAACTATTGGGCGGCTAGACTTGTCGTTGTTCATATCGCTCCTATTTTCGAAGCGTCGCGGTTATCTGTTGTTTACGGTGACTTCTTATCGCTCCGGAACTTGTTTACTGGTGCCTCTCGGGAATTCTTCGGGAATCTTGGCCATTGATTTCGATGTTACCGTTTTTGACCCCAACAGCTTTTATTAGATTATTGTTATATTATTTTTTACTCATAAGATTTTAGATCATGTCATGTTTTGGTAATTCTACACACAACACAAAAACTAAAGTTAAAATCATAGACATTTTTCGTTTAAGTAAAATTCAAAAACAAGTTGCTAAAGAAATTAACATTTAATTCTACAATTAAAAGATGAAGTAAATCTACTATAAAAAACGAAAAATCAAAAGTCTTAACCAAATATCAATATTATAATTTGTTTTTTAAAAAATATCAGTATTTATAAAGATAGAAACATCCATGACCAAAAGCTTTTCAAAAGTGAAACGTAAACAGAAGTGCATGCGAAGGAAACCTGAAGGTGATGTTTCCCTGAGGCCAAAGCTTATGAGTCAAGTCATCCAATACTTCAGGATTCTCCACATCGTAAAAGCCAATTCCTTCATATAGAGGCATAGTCGGAATAGTCAAGTATCCTTTGTAAATTAGTTCCTCTGACTTTGTGCTTCGTTTAGTTTCCAATGGCAAATCAAAAACATCTTCCACAGCCTTAAATATAGCCTTCCTTAGCTCTATGGAAACTCCATCGAACAAGGCTTCGAAACATCCGTACTCTTCTAAGGCTTTTCGGACCTGTGCTCTTACTGAGTCCCACTGAGAGGTTCCCTGTTTGAGATCTCGACTTGAAAAGTCGATGACCGGGACAGAAAGGTGAAGTTTGGGTTTTGAACTTGTGGTCATTCTTTTTGTCTGCAAAGAACTAAGAGCGTTATGTTTGTGTTCTGAGCAGATTTCAAGACTCGCTTAGTCAATATGTATTGTACGACTGAGTCCAAGTTGTCATGTGAGTTCAGTACAAAACAATATTATATTATAGGACTAGGACTATGTCCGCGCTACGCGCGGATTGGTGTTTCTGATATTTTAATTTTTAGTATCGTCTTTACCAGTAATTGTGATAGCATTGTTCCTCGATTTATATCGCAAATATATAGAATCTTCAGTGAGATTGAGGGAAAATTTTAAATCTGGAGTGAGATGTGCGTCTTTCCGAGAGGAGCAAGGTTGCTACACCTGAAGAAGTTACGGGAAGCACGATTCCGTCGGCTGATCGTAGCTTTGAGATGATTGTATGGTAGACATATGTTTTACCAGTATCACCTGACCCGTGAATTAAGCAAAGCTTGCCCAACTTTTTGAGATAATTGTACGGTAGACATATGTTTTACCAGTATCATCTGACCTGTGAATTAAGCAAAGCTTGTCGAACTTGATGTTGGTTACAGAGTCCATAATAGTTTCGTATGCTCTTTTCTGCTCGTAGTTGAGAGTGATAACTAATGTGTCGTGGATCTTTTTTTCTGCAGGAATCTGTTGTGGTTTTAAAAATCGATAAAATGTATTTTCCCTTATTATGTGTTGGATTTTTGTTATTGTAAAATGAGATCACATCATTGAGACTACATAAATGACGAAGTGCTTCATACTCTTGACCAAGTGTTGTAAACACTTCTCACATATAATTTTGTTTATAATTTGCAAAGTGTTTTGAATAATATGTCATTCTGTGGTAGGTAGAATATAATGAAAAGAACTCTCATGACTTCAGAAGAATGTAGTCATCGAGAGATTATAAGCATTCATGTCTGGTAAAGTGTACCGAAGTGAAAAAAATACATGAGTCATTTATAACATCTTATGTATATTAAAAGAATAAATAATGGTATATTATAGATATTAAAATGTTTTTTGTTTTACATGTAACATGAACGAAAATTATAAACTATTTTCTAAAGATTGAAATTCCTACTTTTATTTCTATATAAATTCATTTACTTCAATAAGAATGCGGATCCACATTGATTCCCATATCTAATCTCTTTCTCTCCCTTGTTCTTAGGAATGACTCTTCCTTATTGTTTCTCTTCGGTTTGAAACCATTCACTTCTAGTGCTCCCTTCTTTCCTGGTCAGAAACACATCTCTCTTCGTCTAAAACCCCTCATGCCCTTTCGCTACCTTCTCTTTCTATGCAGACAGTGAGGGAGAAGAGCAACACCATGGCAGCAAACATATATTAAATTCTCGTGAGTCTTCACCAAGACAGAAACAATTGTATTTGGATCAAATTTCAGGGAAGACTATTCTTGGCAGATTCAAAACTTGAGGAGTATAACTTCACCATTTAGTATAACGATTGAATAAAACCAAGAAACATATTACATTTTCCAAAAACATTATAAAAAGAGAATTACCAATTTTTTACACAGGGTGGCTTGAGACCCTCGCGGAGTTCGTTTGCAAGCTTTCCATACGGCGGCTCGTGAAGAGTGCCAAAGCCTTTGCGTTTTTTTGACTGCACGAGTCCCATGCGTCCTTGAATCTCCTTAGCCAGAACATCGTTGCATTTGTTGTACACAACCAGTTAGATTTGAGTAGTCTCAAAGAAGATGTAACACAGAGAGAGATATGCAAAGGTGTGTTTTAGTTTAGCGTAAGCCAAGAAGTGGTTTGAGTGGGATATGTAGTTTTTATGCACTGTGAACGCTCCCAAAAAATCTATTCTCATAAAAAAAACACTCCCGCCTCAGGATTCTACACAAATTGCACTTGTTATTGTTTGTACGAACCAAGAACTATCGCGGAATAGAGATGAAAAGGGGTACCAAATTTGGCGAGGTTCCATAGAGTGATAGAAGAGCCACACCGGCGAAGACGAACAACACGATTCCTATTTACCAATCTATCATCTCTCCTATTTGTTAAGGTCAACAGAGAAGCAAACAGAGAGAGGCAGAGACCGAGAGAGAAAGAAATTAACTTTGCGGGTGGTTGATAGATCGCCGGAGAAAAGAGCTGAGTTGAAGCAGAGATTCGTTGAGGTAAATCATTAATCATCCTCTTCACATCTTCCTCATTCCAATCTCTTTATGCTTCTCCTCTTCCTTAGCTATTCCCATGTTCCTATTCATATATAAAGATTCAAATCCAAATCGCAGAACACAACATGCAAAGAGACCAAGAGAGATGATATCTATGTATATCACCTATGGATCGCTACTCCTTAACTTCGTTTGGGACTTTTCATTTACGATCTCTTCTTTCTTCTCTTCTGTTAGTTCCGATACAGACTATTTCTTTGCTTATCGGATTTTGTCTTATATTTTTGGGGGGTCAAATTTTCTTTCTATTAAGGGAATAACCTAAAAATGTTTATTCAACTCTCTCGCATTTAAATATTTATCTACTTTTTAAATACAATGACTAATATATACTTCTTTCAAATTATCTCGAATCACCAATATATTATTAACATGTTCATTAAAATCATAAATTTTTAAATGTCTAATATGATAAATCATCACTTAATCTTTCAAATATTATATCATAATAAAAAAATTCATACATTTTTTATTTGTTTCTTAGGTTTTCTCTTCTTTTTAAGCAAAAAATTTCACTTTAGCTTTTTTATATATCTCCAATTTATCTTCGCATAAATCTAATGATTAGTTTTATAATCTAATTATCTTACATTAATGTTTTGAATTATTGTACCTCTTGTTTAATTATTCTATCAAAATAAATAATAATCAGAAGAAATTGTAAGATATTTTTTTTTACGAATGAAAGACTTTAAAATACCAACAATCTTTTTTTTCCTGATATTGTCTTTTTAAGATCTAATAATTTGAAAGGAAAGTTTAAGTAAATTTACATCATTATACTAATACATGGCGTAATCTAAATTAACAATGGTACACGTCAAAATTTAGTGAGTTAAAATTTCTTATGTGCCGACGACACGTTGTCGTGCTCAAATTTTTACATGGCATGAGGGTACCTTTATATATACAAAAAATTACAATATCAACATATTCGACATATTTAAGTTATGACAGTAACTCAAATAATAAAGCAATTGTATTTCTCCTTAAACTATCAATTCCTCTAGTTCATACGCATTAGATGTTGAAATACCCTACAAACGTAGTTCATTTAAAATAGAGGAGCTCGAGCAATTTTTTAGAATCTCATTAGGTGTAGAAAGTCTTAACTTTGATTCGCTAAGTAAGCATCTTTATAATGGTTATGTTGAAAGTTTTAGTCTAAAATCTCTAAAATTGACATTCTTCTACTCACCTTCTCTCGATCGACTCTTCTTTCTTCTCTTCTAAAATCAATCTCCGCTACTTCACTTCTTCTCCAGCAATGAATAAGGGAAGGCCAAAACTTCCAACTCGTCGGCGTCATAAGGAGGTGGAATCGAGCAAAACGGTAGAAGATGCCGACGGTGACGAAGAACACAAAGCATGTGAAGAATGTGCAAAGTTAAGGAGAAGAAAATTATTAGTTACTAAGAAGATCATGTTTTTATATTTTTTTTTGTATATGGAAGATGATTTTATGTGATTCTAGTGTGATTTTTTATGAGATTATGGAAATATACTAACTTTTTTGGATGGACTGGAGTTTGGGAGCAAACTCAATGGATATAATCCTGCGTTCCAGGTTCTTTCTCGCCAATGCCTTCTTCTCCATTCCACTCGTCTGCATCTTCTTCTGCAACACCTTCAACGCATTGTCTAGAACCCCCTGAAAGCACATTCACCCTTATCCCACGCTCTTGCTGACATTGGTTTTGACTCCCCCGAGTCAGCACTGGCTTCGCTATGGTGTTCATCTTCCCCGAAAACAGTGTTCTCCTTCTTCACTCGTTTTTTGCAATTCCAAAACCATGGTTGTGAATCTATGAAGAATCCAGCTAAAGAAGAACACATTTGGATCGAAACTTGATCAGTACCTGTAGAGATTAAATGAGCCAATTCAACTTGTTGACGTTGCACAAAGGTCAGACGTTACATACTCTTCCTAATTCAGCCTTTGAAGCGCACTTAAAAGACTCAGAGGTGGTTTGGGCGCTCGTTGCTACTCTTATCTCTATGGAACCGACGATCACACCTTCACTAGACTTTGATGCGTTACTCGCATCCTTTGAACATGTGTTTCCCGCCGAGCTTCCTAATGTTCTACCACCATTACGCGATATTCAACATCACATCGACTTGGTGCCAAATGCCACTCTTCCAACCCGCCCTCATGCCATTGCCAATTTTGACACAACTGTTGATATGATCATGACCAGCAAAGGAACTAAAGAAGTTAAGGAGATAGAGCA
>OVAN01013261.1:0-12984 GCA_900406275.1 Anastatica hierochuntica
GTCAAAAACGTTTATACCTTTTCTCTCACTAATTAGTCGCAAAACCCTCGCCAATTTGCAATAGAAAAGTTTCGTCACAATTTACTCGCAAAATTTGTGACCAACTTGCGAGTAAAACGTATTCACTCACTTATTACTAGCAAATCACTCGNCAAATCACTCGCAAATTAAGTACACTCGCAATTTACTCGCAAAATTTGCGATCAACTTGCGAGTAAAACGCATTCCCTCGCTTAGTACTAGTAAATTAGTCGCAAATTTGCGAGAAAAAAGTATTCCTCGCAAATCAGTCGCAAATTTGCGACCAATTTGCGAGTAAAAGTTTTCCAAGCAAATTTGCGAGTGATTTGCGAGAGAAGCCATTCTCCTAGCAAATCAGTCGCNACGAGTGATTTGCGAGAGAAGCTATTCTCCTAGCAAATCAGTCGCAACTTTCACGCAAATTTGCGAGTGCAATTTTTCCTCGCAAAATTCTCTCGCAAATTGCGTGTTTTCTTGTAGTGAATTGAGCACCAGAAAAATTGATTGCCAGCTGTTTGAGACAGATTGTATGGAGGTACTTACGATTTTCCAGAATTCGGATGACTGGCCAACTTTCAACACTTACATCTAAGATTTCCAATGTCTTCGGGGCCATTTTCCAGGATTCAATTTATCCAAAATCCCGCGCACAACGAATACACAAGCAGACAGTCTAGCTCGAGGATCACGCCTTTTAAATTACGATTATATTGTTGTAGATTTCATTCTTCCGAGTTGGGTAACCAATTCCGGCATGACTTTCTGATTTAGATTTTGGTTGATGAAAAAAAATCTATATTCTAGCCTTATATACTCGTTCTAAATCGATTTTTGTATCTCCATTTTCTAGTGTTTATATTTCTATGCATGAGTTTAATATTTTGCAATTAAAGATCACTTTATATCTTTAGGCTTTGCTTTTTCAAACAAGGAGATCCCGTTTCTAAAAAGAGTAAAATTTATTCCAAAAACTATATTCTTAAATAAATATTCATGAATATTTCCAGTGTCTTCATCTCATGATGAAATATCGAGTTTGAATTATGTAATGATATTATTAACTTAAACATGCATTCCCATAATGTTTTAGAAAACTTTTATTGTATTATGAATCATTTTTAGAGTGTTAAGAAGCTTTTCTAAAATTTTAACTATTAAAAAAGCCTTTCTGAACATTAACGGATCATTTCTAAAATTTTAATAACGCTTCGTAATTCGCTAAGATAATTTTTTGTTTTAGTTAAAACCACATACATCAAAGAATCAAAGAGTCACGAGAATAATTTCAAAAAACTTGTGATATAGAAAAAACAAATGTATGATATTTTTTAACTCTTAAAAATTCATAACGATCTTCATAAATATTTAGAAATCTTTCCTGAAATAACAAGAAAATGTTCCTAAATCACTAAACAAAATGAGTTCAATAATTTAATCTAGTTTAGTATCAGATTGAGTATTACTATAACATTTTATGTATTCATTAATTCACAATAGGCAGTTTTCTCTGAAAACATTTAACAATCTAGTTTCGGTATATCATCAAGTAATAGTATAACCTTCTATATATTCATTAATTCAAAATCCAAATCAACAAGCTTGTACATAATCATTAGACTAAAGAAATAAGTTCAAAAAACACAGAAAGTTAAACATTGCTCCTCCCAGTCATGTGAAAACCTTTGTGTGAAGTTTTGATCTTGATTTACTCTGTTTTAGTTCACCCGTTCTTGAATCAATGAATCTGCTTGAGGTTATGTTTGATTTGATTAGATCTAGAAAGCGACTAAAGAACACTTGAGAATTGTTTATCCGGAGTCCGCTGACCTACATCTTCGGGGAGAGAACTAAACTCTCATGCTCATCCACTAGATCAATGATGTTTACAAATACAAGAGTTTACAAAAGAGAATCTAACCGATCTTGTTTCAATTTCACATGGTTAGGAAACTGGCTCAATCAACTTCGATTGAGTAAGCTGAGAACATTGAGAGACGCCAGTGACTCAAGACCTCCGTGCCAAAAGGAATATGGCCGTCGCAAGTTTTCCGGAGCTAAACCAAGCTCTTCCCGGAGAAACAAGTAGCTCAACCTTTTCCGATGAACCCTTGAAGACTTCTCTTTCTTTCTCCTATCTCTTTCTCTGTATCGTGTGTAGAAGATGATGATGTGATGAAGTTAGTTAGAATTCTGTTATATAACAAACTCTCTCTCTCTCTCAGCTTCACCAACACGATGACGTTTGTTTAGATTGTTGGGGCGAACTGGGCCTCGCCTTCTTGTGGCCCAGAGACTTTGTTCTTTGACTTAATGGACTTGGATCCATTTTGAGTTAAGACTAAAACGACAATACTCACAAATATTCACCTTTTCATATTGATCATTAACCTTGTCGAGACCAAACCTCTTCTTCTCCCAAAAGAAACCCTAAACGCCACACCCTCTCTCTTTTCCTCTACCTCTGATCTAGCAGATACTTCAATCAATCACTCATTCAACTCTACCACCGAACATGACTGACAAAGCCTCTTCATCGAAGACCACAAAGCAACTCGGTAAGCTCTTCAACCTCTTCGACTTCTAATTTCTTTACCGAAACTCTGAATTTTTGTGTCTTTCCTTTCTGCATGTCTTAATATCCTTCATTTCTCTTGCTTTCACTCTTTGTTTCAGCTCAGGAAAAACTCCAGAAGGATATGGTAGTCTGGGACACTGAATTCATCTGTGTCAGGTACTTTCACACCACCCTCTTAGCTAGATCTCTAGGTTAAGAGTAGAAATTTTCCTGAACACAAAACCCTTTTGCCGATTCCTTCAGAAGACTAACCCGTCCTTTGCTTTTAACACCCTTTTTGCGAGATACCCAATCGGCAGAAGTATCTCACTGGTGTGTGAGATTGTCTCACAGGGTGATCCCCAGCGTTACGAGGCACTTCTCGAAGCCTTTACCAGGTAATGCCTTAGTTAGAGAATCTGCTGCATTAGAACTAGTATGAACCTTAAGTAGCTCAACTGAACCTTCTTCAACTTTTTCTCTAATGAAATGATATTTGTTCAGTATATGCTTGGTTCTGTCATGGAACACTGAGTTCCTCGCCAAGCCTATTGCACTCTGAGAGTCACAGAACAATTTAAAACACTTAAAAGACTCTGAATCTCCCATTAACTCACCACAAATGTAAGATAACCAAATCTCTTCTTTGACTGCCTCTGTGAGAGCCATATACTCAGCCTCAGTTTGGAATGGTTTAGATCACCATGGAAGCGTTGTATACATTACCTCTCAGAAGTACTGTCAATAGAAAGAAGATGCTAGCAATATAAGTTTGGAAGCATGTAAAGGGAGTGTTGTGTTATCCTGCAATTTGGCACAAGTACACTCTGTTTCCATGTGTGACACACATGAGATCTATGGCAATGAGTCTGAGGATACAAGAGAACATGAAATGTTGTCAAGTAATGTTGCATACACCTCCATTAACTCTAATGATGTAGAGAAATGATATTTTGACAGTGGATGTTCAAGACACATGACAAGCAACCTTAAGTCTATGGAAACATACACAGTCGTAAAGTCAGAAAGCGTGACTTTTGGTGATGGAGATCAAGGGAAGATTCGTGGAGTTGGGAGTCTTAAAAATGAAGATCAGCCAAGATTATCTAATGTGTATCTGGTGGAGGGACTTAAGGTAAATTTTATTAGCATTAGTCAATTGTGTGATGAAGGGTTGAAGGTGATCTTCACCAAAACAGAATGTGAAGCTGTGGATGAAAAAGGAAGAGTGGTGTTATCAGGTATCCGATCTGGTAACAACTGCTACATGTGGAGACCAACTGAAAACTGTCTTTCAGCTGTGGCATCTAAGTTGGATCTGTGGCATAAAATATTGGGTCATATGAACTTAAATGCTCTTTGTAGATTGGTGAATGCTGATGTGGTAAAAGGAATTCCTAAACTTGAAACTAAGTCTGAAATCGTGTGTGATGCTTGTAGCAAGGGAAAGCAAGTGAAAGTACATCACAAGAGAGTTCAAGGGATCGCTACAAAGAATATCCTAGATTTGGTTCATATGGAATTGATGGGACCCGTTCAAACTGAGAGTATCACATGAAAAGTATGTTTACGTTCTGGTGGATGATTTTTCGATATATACATGGGTTCGTTTTCTTCAAGAAAAGAGTGAAGTAGTAGAAAGCTTCAAGATTCTTGCTCTCTAGTTTAAAACAGAGAAAGGATGCATTGTGCAAATTAGAAGTGATCGAGGAGGTGAATTTCAGAATTATGCATTTGAAAGATTCTGTCAGAGTCAAGGTATTCGTCACCAATTCTTTGCACCTAGAACACCTCAACAAAATGGGGTCGTTGAGATGAAGAATCGAACATTATAGGAAATGGCCAGAGCTATGTTGCAAGGAAACAATGTGTCACACATGTTTTGGGCTGAGGCAATTAACACAGCATGCTACATCATAAATCGTGTCTATGTGAAGTCAGGAACTAATACCACTCCTTATGAGATCTTGAAAGTGAAGATCCCAAACTTGAGTTACTTCCATGTGTTCGGGTGTGTCTGTTACATTTTTAATGATAAAGACAACCTTGGGAAATTTGACTCACAAAGTGATGAAGGAATCTTTTTGGGGTATGCAATACACAACATGGCTTATCGTGCTTTTAATCAGAGAACAAAAACAATAGTGGAGTCAACAAACATTGTTTTTGATGATGCCAACAGCCTACTACTTCGTGAAGTTGTGGTTGATGAAACTGAGTCACACAATGAAGATGTGAGGCATTCTGACACAGTAGTTCCTGAAAAACTCAAAGAAGAGGAAGGAGTAACACACGATGCTGAATCATTGGAAGTTTGAATGATGGTCGAGTTACAAGGAAGAAGCAAATAAATTTTAGAGAAATTGTAATGTGGGAAGAAACTGTGGAGTTTGGATGTTTTCTGTCAATGATAGAACCCAAGAATGTACATGAAGCTCTAAATAATGAATTCTGGACAAGGGTTTGCCACGAGGAGCTTGGACAGTTTACACATCTTGATGTGTGGGATCTAGTCTCAAAATCAAAGGATGAAAATGTGATCAGCACTAAATGAATACTCAAGAACAAAATTGACGAACATGAAAATGTGGTCAGAAACAAAGCCATATTAGTGGCACAAGGATACAAACAAGTAGAAGGTGTAGATTTCAATGAGAGATTCACACCTGTGGCAAGACTGGAATCCATTTGGTTGCTCTTGGGAATAGCTTGTGAGTTGAAGTTCAAGCTATATCAAATGGATGTTAAAAGTGCCTTCTTGAATGGGTTGCTTCAAAAAGAAGTATATGTTGCTCAGCCTAAGGGGTTTGAAGATCCAAATTTTCCTGATCATGTTTATCACTTGAAGAAGGCGTTGTATGGACTTAAGCAGACTTCAAAAGCTTGGTATGATCGGCTAGCTCATTTTCTGTTGGAGGCTGGTTTTGCACGGGGAAGTGTCGATAAGACATTGTTCATATTGATGTCTCATAATGACTTTCTGGTAGTACAAGTATATGTGGATGACATCATTTTTGGTGGGACTAATCAAGTCTTGGTTGACAAGTTTGTCTCAACTATAACTATGGAGTTCGAAATGAGTCTAGTTGATGAATTGACTTGTTTTCTCGGCTTGCAAGCAAAGCAGTTGGAAGAAAGGATCTTTGTGTCTCAAGCTGCATATGCTCGAAATATGATCAAGCGATTTGAGTTTCAAACAATAAAAGAATCACGAACACCCATGAGTACCAATACAAAACTCTCACGAGATGAACATGTAGTCAAAGTAAATGAGAAGATGTATCGAGCCATGATAGGTAGCTTGTTATATCTCACAGCCAGCAGGCCTGATCTTTGCTACAGTGTAGGAGTCTGTGAACGATACCAAGCTAGTCCGCAAGAATCATATATAGTCGCTGTCAAACGTATCCTTAAATACGTTAAAGGAACTTTGGATTTTGGATTGTACTACACTAAAGATACTAACTCTAATCTTGTGAGATTTTATGATGCTGATTGGACAGGTAGCTTGGACAATCGAAAAAGTACATCGGGAGGGTGTTTCTTCATGGGGAATAATTTGATTGCTTGGCATAGCAAAAAACAGAATTGTGTCACACTATCAACAGCTGAGGCAGAATACATTGCACTAGGAAGTTGTTGCACACAACTTCTCCGGATGAAGCAAATGCTATGTGATTACGGTATTGATACTGACTCTTTCTTGGTATATTGTGATTATCTGAGTGCAATTAACATTTCAACAAATCATGTGCAACACTCTAGAACAAAGCATGTGGACATTAGACATCATTTTTTGAGAGAATTGGTAGAGGAGAAACTTGTTGTAATTGAACATGTTACCACAGATAAGCAACTAGCTTATCTTTTCACTAAACCTTTGGATCTAAACACCTTTTGTCATCTGAGAAAGGCAATAGATATTTGTGAAATCTAAAAACTATGTCACTCAACAGACAGTTGTATGCATAGAGACCATTGTTCAAGGTTCATTTTTTTTTCTCCCCTTTCTGAATCACCACACTTAGAAAAACCTCTGATCAGCTCTCGAGATTAGTACACTGAGCTAGGGTGTATCTCTGATTGTAGACCATCATTTGTTCATGCCTCGTTTATTTTAAAACAAAAAAAGGAAGGGGGAAGGGAACAAAAAAATACAATGATATCCTAGAAAATTAGGGAGTATCCCTTCTCACCTAAATAAAATAAGAAATCATAAAAAATACAATGAGACCCTAGAAAAGTAGGGAAGAATAATTTCAGAGGCACATAAAACAAGTGTGTCACTCAGAGGTCTGGCTATGATAAGAATATCTTGTATATGATGATTAGAATCTATTTTTTCAATGAGTACAAGCATGTTGAAGATATGGAAGACGAAGAGTTCTTTGCGATGAGCGTGAAGGAGTTGACAGTAGGTTTCCACCCTTTGAGCTTCAAATGGAAGCAAATCAGAAGTCCTATCTTCGAAAGTTGCAAATGTTTCCGGCCATCTATGCTAATCCTCTGATGCGTCCCTTTAATCAGAGATTTCTCACTCCTGGTAGTGCTCAGGCCTACAAGAGTTTCAAGGTTAGATCCTTCCTTGATCAGAAAGATCTTTCACTAGGAAGGTCAGATTCTTTTAGTGTTGAGGATATTATGCGAACTACTGGTTTAGTGCTCACTGTCATAGAAGGTTATCAATATGTTACTCAGGTAGTTAGAGAGTTCTATAGCAACTTAGTTGACTATGTTGGAGCTTCTCATGATATGTTTCTAGTCTATCTCTGTGGTGAAATGTATGAGTTCTCACCTGATGTCATCAATCAGATGTTTATGCTCCCACCTGATTCTACTCCTAGTCGAGAAACTCAGATCTATATAGATGTGCCTCTCTCTAAAGCCATTATGCTGCTCACTGATGGGCATAAGAACCGATGAGAAGAATTCCAGTCTAAGCATCTCACACCCTCTATAGCTATTTTCTACAAGTTGTGTTGTCGTAATTGGATTCCTTCTGCTAATAGCACGACCATGACATAGATTTGCACCAAGTTTCTCTACATGATTGTTCATAACAAGCTATTTAGTATTGGTCGATTGGTGTACTCTCAGATTGTGGAAATCGCTAAGAATCCAGAGCTTCTGGGACTGCGGCTGCCTTTTCAAAACCTCATATATCAGCTTCTCAAGTTTCAGCGTCCCATTCCTATCTTAAGAGGTGACAAAACTTCGGCGGCTCCAAGAGCTGTTTCATTGGAAAAAAGCGCTAGAGGGTCAGATGGTGAACAGGAATTGGCTCCACCATCTCTCTTCATGGACCTGAGGAACTTGAAGAGGTTGATCCATCATATGGAGATGAGGCTTCAAGTTGAGTGTTTCCTTCTCTTATTGGTCTTTGGTTTACATATCACTTATCTGTTGTTTTTGTGCGGATGTGCAACCAATCAGGGCGAGAGTATAGCCTGTATTACTCACGTCGAGCAACTGAGTCTGATGAGGATGAGGATGTGGATTGAGATGGTGAGGGTCGAGATTGAAAGGAAGACTGAGAGTGGTTCTAGATTTGATCTTTTGATATGTTGTTCCTCTTTGTGAAACTTTCATCATGTGTTTTTTTGTTTCTTTTAATTATAATGCGTTGGTTTTGAACTTGTTATGTTTTCTTAGAACAAACTTATTATGTGCTTTGGTTGCTTAATGGTTGTTCTTGAGATTGATCTAAATGTGCTCTACAGAGTATCCCTTTTGATTCTTTGTGATCTGTTTGTTCTCAGGTGCTTGGTTTGACACATCCACACAAAAAGGGGGAGATTGTGAAGGTTGAAGACTTATGAGACAAGGGACGGTTGTATGACACAAGATTTTGGCGGGTTCTCCGTGATGACATGTCAGAATGTAGCGTACACAGAAATAAAGGATGAAAACAAGAAGATATTGTGTCAAGATTTGGAATGAAGATTCAAGATTTGGAAACAAGGAGATTGCATAGCGCTATTAAAGATACGCACATGAGGGGTATAAAAGCGTGGGAGGCGGCTAGCTTTTAGGGCATCACTTGCAGAAAAAGAGAATACATGAGCAAAAAGGCAAGAGCATAGAGAGTTTGGGTTCTGGGTTACACATGCAACTGTTGTTTCTCTGATAGTTAGGTTGGATAGATAGATATCGGTCAGTCTTTTTTGCTAAGTTGTAGCAAAGCAAGTAAATCTGATTAAAACAGAGTCTTTTGTAAAAGTCTTGTTTAAGAGATATATATAAAGTGTGTTTGAGAAGCTTTGTCATCTTTAACTTGTGAGTTCTAGTGGTTGTGGTCTAACACTTTATCTTAAGTATCTTCTCTTGCGAAAAGCATTGTTTATCTTGTCCACTAATGTCAAAGATCAGGTATTTGAACATTACATAGAATAATGAAACCGAGAAGAAGTTTCAATAAACATTATTCTATGTATCAAATCTCAGTATCAAATTTAATCATCAAACAGTCACCTTTACGCACATCAAGGCGGATATTAGGTATTAGATCTCTTGAAAATTAAGAGTTAAAAAAAAAAAAAAAAAAAAAGGAATTAATTTTTTTTTTTTGCCTANGGAATTAACTTTTTTTTTTTGCCTAATGTGAATGAGGACTGGTGATGTAAATGTTCTTGAGTTTGTTTTCAGTTTAGAACGTTGGTGCCAATATTTGAAATCAAAGACTTTTTTAAATTCTATATAGGACCTACGGCATATCAAAACTCAATCATATTTAGCATTGTAGTTCAATTTTACAACATAAAGAAGACGATCCAATTCCACAATAATAAAACTCAAGCTAGAAATTTACCATTCGAGTCTTCAAGTCCTTGCATAATTGAAGATTAAAGTATAGGTTCGATGGAAGCATATGCATATATAGTAAGAGTGGTCAGAGTGAATCTAATTGAATCTTATTTGTATAACGCCGCTTACAAAATTTAACGCATATTTGAAGTTCATGCTTCTAGCTTTTCTCTCAAGTTATTTGTTTCTAGGCTCAGATTTTCATCTACAATTTTCCAAAATTATTAAATCAGTTATTTCTAATAAATAATCTTTCAACAAAAAAGAAATCCTCTCATCAGATTAATCTAGTTATATTAGAATTAGAACAAAACCTGAGAGAGAGCCTAGTAGCAGCAACTTCTGCTTCTTCTATTGCTTCAGTTGATAAGCCTCTCGAAAAAATCAACTTTGAATACAAAGCTGAGCTACTAATGTTTGCATTCACTAAAGCTTGGTTTTGATTGATAACAGTCAAAACTTTGCAGCTTCCCTAGTAGAAAATTGAAGAATTACAATCTCGATTAGTAATCGAAGCCCAACTAACTCTACGGAGAGATGACTCAAGCTTCCTCCTCATCCGTGGCGGATCATCACCAACATCGACCTAATCGTCTTTCAATGCCACCACGAACCACCACAATAATTGAAAGAGCTTACCCTTCTATCCTTTACACTCCGACTCCAACCCCTTCCAAAGCCCATCTCTCATCCCCCAAATTGATCAATTGCAAAACTATACTTCTCATGTCTGTCTTTTCTCTTTCTCATCATCTTCTCTTTTCGATCTCTCAACTTGATAGCATCATTATTTTATCACTTTTCCTATGGATTTTGATAGGTTTTCTTAATGTTTTTACACAACTTTATGCAATTGGAGATATCTTTCTTGTATTTGTAGTGTTTTAAGTCATTCCAGATCTAACAAAGCATTTTGGAGCTTTATGGAGCTAAATGGATCAAAAGCCAATTTCTGGACAGTTTCCGAGAATCAGAAATATCATCCAACACTAAGGCTTTTTCCTCAATGTATTTTGATGAAATTTGGAGAAGAGCTGTAAAATTGAATTAGCTTTTATCTCCAAGTGGTTTTATCTTATTTAGAGCAGTGGGAAAAGAGTTACACTATTTTTACCCAAGACTGGTCCAACTGTCTCGCAAATGAAGTGTGCGTAGAAAGGTCAAAATAAAAAGAAAACCATTTGGATTTCGAACCAGACATTCTACAGACTCAAGTGGATATATTCCAAGTCTTTTAAAGCCCAAGAACTCAACTCAGGACCCTTGGACATGAAGCCAAAACATTATGAGGTCTTAAGGCCCGATTTTACACTTTTTGAACTAGAATGTTAGAATACTATATATACTTGCTTTTAGCTTCTTTAATTCGTAGAGTTAGCTTAGATTAGGGTTGAGTATGTTTCTTAGGAGGCAGAGACGACACCCTTAGAGTTTGTGCGCTTTGTAGCCTCCAAAGATCCATATTCATCATCAATACAACATCCATTCTTCCATAAACTCGATTTTATCTTCTCTTTTCTCCCTTGATGATTATTAATGCTTGTTGTTCTTAATGATTTCGTGCTTACATGATATTGTTTGATTAGTTTGCATGTTAGATAGTAGGTAATATAGAGTTTAAAAGTTTGCTTGAATTAGATCTTTAATCGATTATGTTTTATTAATAGTGTTATCATTTTTGCTCATATGTTAATGCTATTAACATACAAAGCTGATTTTGTGAATAGATTTATAATGATATGCATTCCAAAATATTGACTTACCGTTGGATCTAGTATTTGATGAGCCTTTATAAGTAGGCTTCAAAAGTCGATCGACTTAGAATCGTGAACAATCAGTTTTGATCGAATTAATGCGTGTTTACTCACTATAAGGCCATCCAAAAGACGATCGCCCTTGATGGTTAGATATAGAATCCCAAACCTCGAAAGTGCAGAGGATTTACGTTCGTGGCTATGTTCTAGACTGTAGCATTATGCCCCTAGTTTATTTTAGTATCTTGTTTGCTTGTTAAACACTCTCTGCTTGTCTGATGCATATTCATCATTGATCTATACTTTATAAATTTGCACATTGAATAAGATTTCATTTTACATAATTAAATCATAATAAAAACCAAATAAAAGCCTAATAAACCCCTTGCATATTTCATTCATAGCTTAATACAAAATCAATTGGGTCCTAAGCGTGAAACTCTAGTCTCTGTGGATTCGTAAGTATTACTGCGAATGATATACACTTGCAGCAAGATTTTAGTTAGGGTAAAACTTGACCCCACATCACAACTCTCTCTTACCTTTTCTTCGTCATTCTCCTTCATTCTCAATATTCCCTTTCTCCTTCCTCGTCTCTCTTCTGCCATTCCTTTTTGCACTTGATTCCTCTCTCTTCTCTGCATTTTCCTTTTTCAAGGGAAGACCTATATCTCTCCTCTCAGATCAAACTCATACTCGCTAACTCTCTCCTTCTTGCCTTTGTTTTCCTCCTCCATTTCCAAGATTGTCGCTACTGTGGAGACGTAGCTATGATAATTGCACCAATGTAAGTAGTAAAATCGCTAATTTTCTCGTTTCCATTAATCTGCTCCTATCGAATTCAACTACTCCATCACTCCAAATGAAACGGAATGTAAATTTGAATGTTTTAGTTTTGATTATAGGTTTAAATTAAATAACTTTATTTGTCCGAATTACGAAGGGAAATGAAATAGTCAGAAAGAAAGTTGAAGAGTTTTTTTTAACTGAAGTTACTACCCAAAGCCGACAAGGGAGTTAACCCTTCCAAAGCTAAAAGCTTAAACGAGAGAGTCAAGACATGAAAATTAATACAGCCAAAGGAACACCATACACGTTAAAGATTGGAAAAGAATAAAAGTAGCTACTAAACATAAAACTACAAACAATGCACCAGCAATCGAGAATGAATTTACTAGGTGATCAATCGGAAGTGAGAAACACCAAAAAGTCCAAGCAGGGATAGAAAGGGTCAGAGACACTTTGAAGAGGACCGGGACATTTTTGGTGGAACGTCAAGATTCGCTCAAAAGTCGGTACCTACATCTGTTCCAACCAATTAGTGATCCAAATATAAGATTTTGGATCTTCAATAAGAGAATTGAAGGACTCTGTGTTGGGGTCAAAAACTGTCTCGACGAAATCGATGCCTGAAAAGGATCTCGGAAACAACGTTTCCTCCTTCGGAGATGGGAATCGTAAGGAAATCCGAAAGCTACGAGATTTCCATCGTTCAGGCTGCCTCTTCCCTATCCGGTTTCCGAGCTTCGGAGGTAGACGAGCATGACCAATCTTCGCATAGAGTTTGTTCGTCCGAAAGACACTAAGAACATCCGAGTACCAAGACCAGCGTCGACGACCCTCGGATAGACTTCCACACAACTACGCGATACGTCTTCCAGAGCGACGAAAAACCGCTAAAAGCATTAGAGAACCGCGCCGCTTCGCAGGAATGTCTAAAACGCCAATTAACACCAAACCCAAGAACGAGTTCTGAAGCCGATCTAGGCGTCAACTGAAACCGAGGACGATGGTCCTTCTTCGCGCCAACTGATGCCAGGACCAAGCACGATCCTTGGCGCCAATTGGCGC
>OVAN01013262.1:0-12983 GCA_900406275.1 Anastatica hierochuntica
TTTGCGGGCTTGGAGAGTTTAATTGTTATTGAGGCGTTTTAGTCGAGCCTATGTTATCGGCGTAGCCGAAAGACTGGTTTGCGCGATTGCGGCAAGTTGTATTTGAACGAGATTCCTCGGAATGGTATTGCGTTGATTTTGCTTTTGAAAAATGTGGGAGTATACGAGTATATGTACNGGCCTGCAAATACAAACTTCGAAGCGATATGAAACCACCAAAAGCGTTGCAAAACCGCGTCGCTTCGGAGAAATGTCTAAACGCCGATTGCCGCCAGACCTACGAATGAGTCTTGGAACCGATTGACGACTGAACTAGAGGACGATCTAGACGTCGGTTGGAACCAAGACCGGAGGTCCATCTTGGCGTCAAGACAGAAGGTCTGTCCTGGCGCCAATTGGCGCCAAGACCAAGGCATGGCCTTGGCGCCGGTTGGCGCTGAGACGCTGATAACGTTCAACTGTAATCTGTTGACTGAACAACGTCTTTTCCGATCGTCATTTCCTTCGAATCGTCACTTGATCGTCTCTCGTTTCGTCTCAATTCGAGTTTCTGTCAAACCGTCATGATGATTGTCGTAAGGATACGTGCTTTTCGTGGACTTCGTATAAATCGTGTAAAACGACGACGATTAACTTAAACACCGGAAGAGTCTAAACTATACGATCGGCTCTATCGTTTCACGAAACTATTGCCACTTATTCTTACGAGAAGCGGTTTCCCGCAATAAATCGTAAAGATCATTTAGACGCGAAACGGCCCAAAAGGGCCCAAACCGCGATAACGGTCCACTTATGATTTCGGGCGAGAACCGGCCCACTTACAATGACGGTTTGCCAAGGTNAGGTTTACGCGAAAATATTAAGTTTCGAGAAGATAAGAAAGGATCTCGAAAAGATATATGCAAATCAAGGAAAAAGGAATATTTCCACGAAAAGATATGCACGAATCGGGACGAGAAAGGAAACGAGCCAAGCCCACGAAGACCTATATAAAGGGCGAAGGAAGAGAAAGGAGGATAAATTTTCGTCACCGCAAAACACTTAGAAAAAACTAGGGTTCTTACTTTGTTTTCGTTAGCGAGATGCGTCTCAACTAGGTTATGAGTCTACGTTGTAGTTCCAGGTAATCGTTGCCAACAGTTCTTGCGGTCACAGCTTAACACCGGTTGCGCACGCTCAAACCACANTTTAACACCGGTTGTGCACGCTCAGACCACGAATTCGAATAACATCCCTTATACTTTCTTCGTTATCTGTGTGTTTCGTTTATTGTCCATGTTTTGATCCACGATTCTCTTTTCGTGTTCAAACTGTTTCTCATTACGAATCCTGTTACTTTACTGTCGTTTTACATATCTCGCTTCGTAATCTGTTTCGTATCAATCTCACTTACGTTATTCATCTTGTTCATCTTAATTTCGTCATACGAATCTTGTTAAACTAACTATCGCAATCTATTTTGCATATTCGTTTTACTCACGCTTTTTGTTTGATCTTATCTCGCAGATTGGTTTCGTAACTTTAACTTTATTTCTCGTGTTCATCATCTGATCTCATCGCTTTTTGGCCATACAGAGTCCGTGAACAACATAAACATTGACAGTGAGAATTTCGGTTCCCACATATCTCTGATATAAGAAGTCACAATTCTGTCAGTAAACGAGGTTCCTCGGGTTTCTTCGATTATGCTCTCAACTTCGGGAGCTGAACTCGTGGCCTTGTGGACCTTGGCATTCAATTTTTGAAGAGCTGCATGTGTTCTCTCCATGTACCTTCGTATAACCTCAGGTCCCTCAAAGGGAAAGACAACTGAGTTGTCGACAAGTGCTCGATTAGGTGGTTCCTAGCGGAACCAGGCTTGATCATGCCCCCAGGTGGCGGGAGAGGTGGATCTTTCTCGGGTCCCTGGGTTATTTTGCTGGGCGCGATTAGCCGGGAGGCTTGGGTTAGCTATGGTTGTAGCTTCCGATGGTCCCTGAGCCTCTGGATCGAGGGAGAGGTTTCGGGCTTGGTGGACTGAGGTTGAGGTTCCGCCACCATATGGATTTGAGGTGTCTGCATCAGACCTGAATATGGGTGGTGGTGGTCGTAAATGGTGAATTTGCTCAGAAATTGTGCTAGCAAAGTTAGTCCCCATCGCAACAATAGCTGGTGGGGTGGGTTGAAAGCCAGGGCCATTCTTGAAACAAGTGCCTGAAAGGAAGGCCTCTGGCCTTCAGGTATCAAGTTATCGGGGGAATATTCTAAGCAGCCACGAGGAAATGAGGGATCGATAACAAGGCTTCGGAAGGTTACTCCGGAGGCCCGTCGTTGCGAGGGCTGTGATGATGGAGCTAAGGACTTCGTTATATCCTCGAATTGTTGTTTCGGAGATACCAACCGGTGAACCAAGCATTAATTCTCTTGGGTTCTACTCACCAGCTGGAGCATCATTTGGCGGATCTCGGAAAACTGACTCGACACCTGATTTGCGGTTGGTGTCGGGGGCTGAGATCCGATAGTAGCCTGTTGCTCGGTTTCTCCGATGGCTAGAGGCCTTGTGTTTTGATCGCCGGAAAGCCCTTGAGAGGCTATACCTGAGTTGGCGAGGTCATATCGGGCTCCCATTAGGGGCTGAGGTTCCACTCGGGAATAAAATAGGCGAGGCTCTATGGCCGGGAGTCCAGAGCCTCCTTGGTTCGGCGAGCTAGGGCTCAGAGTTAACGATGAGAATTTCGGTTGATTGAAATCTCTATTGCTTGGATTCATCTTTAAGCCACAGAGTCAGGGATTCAATTGTTTCTTCCCCACAAACGGTGTCAAAATGTGGATGCTAAATCCACACTCATAATTTATAACGAGGAAGAAAGAATTACGTGGGACGAATCCCTTTTGGACTCAGAATGAATGAATCGGTTCTTGAATATTAAGGTTGATCAAATATACAATGAGCCTTGATTTGAATCGAATATGAAAAGATCAACAGTTACAAAGTAATTGATTCTATGAAAACGTAAGCTTTGATTGTCTTTGTATATTTCTAGAGCTGGTCGAAGAAGAGAGAGACCTTAGTTCTCCTTCTTCCTCCTTAAATATCTGCATGTCTCACCGACCTTTGCCAACCGTCCCCCAAAACTCCGCGTAATTCTCGGAACTGCCTTGACCTCATTATGCTCAACTTCCCTTCTTGGGCTTTCCAAAATCTGAGCCGCCTTCACCGTTAATGGGTCTTCAATAGTTGCGGTATCTATCCCCAACAATATGGCATAGGCTGTTGGTGCTCGTGCTGGCGTTGCTGCTGAAGTTGATCGGGGAGAATCCATCGTGGACCATTTGTGTCTAGTTCATAACCCATAAAAGAGAGTTGGTCATTGTAATAGTGTGAAGGCGATGAGTCGTAATCTCCCGTTCGTCTAACTACAACTAGTCTCTTCTTGAACACCCTACACACAACCCATCTTTCTTCCTACAACCAAAAATTGTATATAGGAAATGTTTTCGAGATTGTATTAGTTGAGATGTTTTAACATAATAGCCAAATAACCTTGTAAAGAGAATGGTTTAATGTTGATATTATACCTGAGGAGTTTCGTTTTCATCAGTCTCAAAACGATATTCATGCATGATCCAATCAGATTTTTGTCCATTAGGAAATCTTCCCTTGTAAAACACAAGTGTTTTCCTCAGACCTATAAGACTATGCCTCAAATATATAGCCTTACATCTTTAAATTGCTTTTTAAAACCCTGCTTTTGTTGCTTATTGGTTCGAGTCCCAGTGGGATATTTCTTGTGTTCGTGGCTGAAGAAGTACCAGTTACTTTGCTCTTCATGCCCAAGATTGTACAACTCTATTTTGCCAACACAAAAGCATAACTTTCCTTAGGAAACTGCATCAAAAAGAAGAATTATCAAGGATATATAGAGATGATGTGATTTGGAAATCTAAAGATCCCATGGCTCAATCTTGTAAAGATCACTGTCTTTTCTGAATCGATTTCAATTCTCTGTGATGCGACTTTTCCCCTCATATAGTAGTCTATGAGTTCTTCATCTATCGGGTGAAATCTAAAACTCGGGGGACATGGGAAAATGAGTTCATCATGTACTATGTTTGATCGATTGATAACCTGTTTATAATCTCGTGGCATAAAAAGCTCCTGACTTTAGCGTTTATTTTAGTCATCAAGCGTCTCATCACGATTGATAACCTGTTCATGAGTTGACCTAACATTAATTAAGTTTAAAGCACTTACAAAAAAAAATTTAGTGTTTTTATAATTTTATGACGATTTTGCTCTTTTCAATTGATAGACATGTTTCAACAAATAGACGGTCTATTTAGCGCTTAACATGGCTTTCTCTTCTTTCAATTTTTTTTGATCGCTCTTTCTCAAATCTTTGTTCTGTGATAATTTTAACATTACCAAATAAAACACTGAAACCCAATCACATTGTCCCACTTTGGTATTTGGTTATTTGTGAAATTAATAGACGCGCAGAAATAGATAGTCAATTTAAATGGACAATCTATTGCTGTATTGTTTATACTATTTCAAAGAGTAATTCTATTTATTGTTTTAGTTGAATCATTTTTTCCTTTTTAGTTGATCATATGGTTTAGAAATTGTGGGATTAGTTTCATTTTCACATTCATTCTGTTATATAGTAGCAACATTCAATTTTTAATTAATCTGTTTTAGCTTATATGAAATTGTGTATTTAAATAATACACAATTCCTTATACGTTACAACATTTTCCGTGTATTTGAAAAATACATATCCGTTTCAAAAAATTCAAAATACGTTAGACAGGGAAAAAATCTAATTTATTTTCGTGTATTTACAATTTTGTTTCGATATATGTATAAACCTGTAGACTAATTTAAAATTTTGTGGGGTATAGGGACAAAAAAGATAAATTGCAGAAATAAATCAAAAATGCTATAAACTTAAATAATGAGATTGTCATGTATATTCTCCAATGTTACCCTAAATTAAATATAGAAAAATATACAAATGGAATTTTAAAAGATAAAAAGATCTTTTAGGAGTTCGGTAAGATAAAGTTCCGGGCTTCTATTACTTTGTCTTTGTCCATATTCTTGTCATCTCTTCATCATTACCATCTCTTGCTTAACTCCAAATTCTTTGAACCCTTTCCTTTGTTTGTTACGAAGATTGTTCTTCAACCTCATGTTCCAATGGTTATTATGTATACTAGTTAGTTGGTCCGCATTTTATGCGGGCGTAAAAGTTTCTAAATTTTTTAGATTTAATAATATGTTAACATAAATATATTTTATCAAAATAAAATTTATCAGACCTGATATATATAAATGATTATATGATATCTTAAAATTCTGACTTTTAAAATTTTTTTTTGTCAATAAACTTTGTTACTGAATTTTCAAATAATGCAGTGCATGTTCCATTTGACATATTATGCAGAGGATATAAATATTTTAATGATTTTAATATTCGAACGCGTTGAAAAATATAATTTTTAAATGCTAAATTATTCCATTTGTTATGTCTTGCACAATATTGAAATACTTTCTGGATTTTGACATTCGACCCCGCAAAAAAAACTAAATAGTTATCATTGCAAATTTTGATCCATAATTTATTAAATTTATTTGATCTATGGTTATTAAAAGGTAAAAGATATGATACTTTAATAATTCATGTGATTTTTTGAGTTACCAAATATCTAAGCTATTTTAAAGCTTTTTTTAATATAAAAAAATTTCATGTAAAAAGCGTGAATGATTTATTGAGTAATGTTAATATATCTTGTTAAAATTTATTTTATTTTCAAAATAATTTATCTTATATCATAACTAAGAGGAATAAATCAATTATTTAAAATAACTCATTAAGGATAAATCATGTTCTTTTTTAATAAATAAGTTTTTAATATATTTATTAATTTCAAATTATATCTATCAATTTCTTTATTTTTTAATAAATTAATTTATTAAATAAATTTTTTATTACTTAAATTATTCCGTAAAGGTAACATAGTAATTAATCAGACCAAATTTTTAAAATAATTTATTAATGATAATCATGACCTTTTTAATTAAATAATTTTTAATATTCATATTAATTTCGTTTTTTATTTACAAATTCATTTTTATTTTTTAAATAAATTAACCTGTTAAATAACATTTGTTATTAATAGAATTAATCATAAGGGTAGCATAGTAATCAACCAGTCCAACTTTTAATCTGGTGCAAACTAACTTCATACTTAATATATAAGATTATACATAAACAAAAAATTTAGGCTGATTGATGAACGAAGACATAAAACAAGAATGATAAAACTTTGAGGGAAGCACAAAAAATTGAGCAAAACAGTAATAGATGCTGTAGATGATTTTGATCCGATTCTTCTATATAACACGACTTGATCTTTATCAATCCCTAATGTATCTTTATGTATTTTCTATGCGACAGTGATTTGCAACTCACTTCACCGGAACTAACAAGAAAAGAGAAGAAGAGATATAGTAAAGACTCAAGCAATTATAGAGTTCCCCATCTCTGGGTACATCTCTCTTTAGGATCGAGGCCTGGAAAATCCACTATGATCATGAGATACAAGCTTTTTCAGTTTTCTCTATTGAAAGGCTTAAGAATCACAAGTATTGAAATAACTCTTCTTATTAACTTTAGGAAAATTACTCAAAACCTAAAGTCTTTAAAACTCTAACACTCACACGAAAAACCCATGGTCACAACTCGACCATTTATATAGTTTTTCTTAACTCCTAAACTTACTAGAAAGCCTCTTGTAGATAACTCCTAAAATCTATTTAGATAACTACTAAAGTTCCTAATCTCTAACCAACTAGGAAACCATTACTCGGTTTAGTTTAGTGTTACTTGCAACTCAAGTCACTTCAAGTTTAAGCCAATATTCTCCCCCTTAACCTTGAAGTCAGTCTTTGCTAAGTCTTGAACTCCAATGAGATCTCTCATCTCCCTGAACTTAACTCGACCCAATGCCTTGGTTAGAATATCAACCTTTTGCTTGTCCCTTGGAACGTGTTCCACTTCAACTTGTCCATTCTCGACACTTTCTCTTATGAAGTGATACCGTCTATGTATATGTTTACTTCGTCCATGAAACACAAGATTTCTAGTCAACGCTATTGCCGACTTATTATCAACTCTTATCGTCACCTTCTCACACTTTCTACTCAAGACTTCACTCAAAAACTCTTGTAGCCAAATCGCCTGTTTTGCAGTCTCTGTAGCTGCCATAAACTCCGCCTCGCAAGAAGACAATGCTACACTTTCTTGTTTATGCGAGCACCAAGTAATAGGACATTCGTCAAAATAGAAAACATGCCCAGTGGTACTCTTACCATCATCGATATCTACGTTGTGTGAGCTGTCTCTATACCCAAACACTTGTATCTTTTGTGTTCGCTTGTAAGTTATCATGAACGTCGTTGTGCCACACAAGTATCTCATTACTTTTTTTAACGCCACACCATGTGATTCTTTAGGGGTATGCATGTAACGGCTGAGCACTCCAATGCTATAAGACATATCCGGGCGTGTATGTAACAAGTACCTCAAGCATCCAATGTTCCTCCTAAAACACTTCTCATCTATCGACTTCTCCTCATGAGCTTTAGATAATTTGAGATTCATCTCCATTGGTGCTAAAGTTGGATTACACTTGCTCCTTCCTCATTCTTTAAGAATATTTAAATCATATCTCTCCTACTTTAATGTAATACCATGTTCATGCTGAACCATTTCAATACCCAAGTAGTATGTTAGTCTTCCCATGTCAATCAGCTTAAACTTAGCACTCATTTCTTCCTTAAACTCGCTTATTGCTACCATGTCTGAGCCCGTGACTAATAAATCGTAAACATATAAAACCACAAGAAGTATATGGCCTTTGCCTTGTCTTTGATACAACGAAGGCTCCTTGGAACATATAACAAATCTCAAATCTCTAAGGATTTTATTTAGCTTCTCATTCCATGCTCTAGGTGCCTGTCGTAAACCATAAAGAGCTTTTGAAAGCCTGTATGCCTTGCTCTCACTTCCTTTGACCACAAAGCCTTCAGATTGTGTAACATACACCTCTTCTTTTAGATCTCCATGAAGGAATGGGGTCTTAACGTCCAAGTGATGAATTTCCCATCCAAAAATTGCGGCTATAGCAATAATAAAACGAATAGTTTCGATTCGTTCAACAGGAGCAAATACCTCAGCAAAATCTATTCCATGTCTTTGAACATAACCTTTCGCCACTAATCTTGCATTGTACTTGTTCACACTCCCATCTGGATTACGCTTGATTTTAAATACTCATTTTAAACCAATTGGTTTTGCTCAAATAGGTAAATCTACCAAATTATAGATTTTATTCTTTTCGATTGACCAGATCTCATCTTCACAAGCATCGACCCATACTCTTTCTCCTTTAGCTTCTTCAAAATCCCAAGGTTCTTCATCTACTATCCTTTTCCTTTCAGGGCAATCACGTTTCCAGTGGTCGTCACTACCGCATACCCAACATGACTTATCATTCTTGTTAGACCCTTTATTCTTTGATTTTGACCTTCGCTTAAACTTAGTTCTACCTCCTGACCCTTGTATTTTTGTTGCCTCCACCATTAGACCTCTTCTCTGACCTAACTCTTAACTCTACAATCATACCATCTAATTGCTTAGATTTGTATAACAAGCCTTTCTGCTTGACGTCATTTTCTTTGAGTAAGCTGTTGTGACTACTTCACTAACCGTCAAGGTATTTTTTCCTGAGCCATACTGTAAAGTATGAACCTAAGGCTCATAAGATGCTGGAAGGTGATCTTCATCAGATAAATCTATATTCAAGCTAGCTAGGTCCGCAATAAGCTTTAAGAAAGTATCTATATTTTCCTCAATAGATCTCTCCTCATCCATTTTGTAGCATGATAATATTTTCTTGAGAAAGATTCTATTTGGCAGAGACTTAGTTTAATAGTCCCTTTCAAGAGCTTTCCACATTCCTAAAGCAGTTTTCTCATGCATAATCTTCCTGAGAATAACATCACTTAGGCATGTACTAAACAAACTTCTAACTCTCATATCTTTCTCTTCCTTTCTGGGGTCCGGTTTTACATCCTCACCAACTTTCCCCTTACTAGTATCAGACGCAAGAACAAAGTCCTCTTTGATTACTGATAACAATCGTTGTATCTCTAGTTGACCTTGCATTTTAAACTTTCACTAACCAAAGTCACCTTTTCCATCAAACTTCTCAATCTCAAATCTCCCCGGAGTTGGATCCATGTTTAACTATTCTCTTAACACCTTTCTTTGTTACCTGCAGATACACAAAGAACCGAGAGCAACAAGGATTCAACAACAGCTGAAATCTAGAATACTTTTCAGATAGATGATAGACTAACACCATATCTATCAATCTTTTTCACAAGACTAAGAGATAGAGAACTCCCCTAAGCTTATGTATGAAGATGCAAGACTTGTTACATTACTTGTCACAATTTGTGTTACAATGCATGTTACAGTACTTGTGGCAGTATCTGTTACAGTGAGGTGAATGAGTGTGTGACAGGAGTGGAAGCAACAACTGGATTCTTGGATAAGGATGAGCTGGAGATTTGTTGGAACAAGAATATTCTATGAATATTTGAAGATTCGATTTGCTGGAGATTTGGAAAGGATATATTCAAGAGGTTTTGTTGGAAAGATAATCATGAATATATTTAGTTTCTATATTTCATGATTATCTAGACTCTAGATTTTTATTTTCTATGGGTATTAATAGATTAGGCTAGAGTCGTTTTCTTCTTTGAACGTTTTTTGAAGAGAGAAAAATCGAGAGTTCTTTCAGCTTTTGTACGAAGCTTTAAGGTTAATAACTCATGAACCTTGTATTCAGTTCTTGAGTAGGTATAGGCTAGATACAACAAGATAAGAGGGTCTTAGTCTTGTTGTTGTTTTCTGTTCAAAAAGCTTGTATGGTGTTTTTGGAAGAAATCTACTAATATACAAAGTTTGTGTTGAAAAATCTTCTGTTATAGCCTTTGAATTCGTTCCTGTAGAAGTCCTCACATTTTAAATTGGTATCAGAGCAGTCACCAATTTATCTTATAACAAGTGAGATCCTGCAGAAAAATGGAGAACTACCATGAGTTGATTTCTAGTTCAAAGATCATGCTTAATGGAACTAACTATGGGTCTTGGAAGTCACGAATAAGATCTATCATAAGGGGCATTGATGCTATGGCATGGACAGCTGTTGTAAAAGGATGGACACAACCAATGGTAACTGATAAGTCAGGTGTTGTGATGCCTAAACCAGAGGAGGATTGGACTTAAAAAGAGATGAAGATGTCAAAGTACAATTCTCGAACTCTGTCTGCCATACATGCAAGTGTCTCACAGAAACATTTTGAGCTGATACAGGGAACTGAGATTGCCAAAGAGGCTTGGGACATCCTACATAAACACTTTGAGGGAACAAAAAAGGTGCAAAGCTCAAGGAAAGATTTTCTGACTTCTAAGTTTGAGAACCTGAAGATGGGGGAGCATGAGACAATAAAGGAGTTCAATTCCCAGATAAGCTCTATGGCACAGGAAGCTCTCACTTTAGGAAAGAGATACAAGGAAAAAAAATTGGTTAAGAAGGTTCTGAGATGTCTTCCAGCTAAGTACACAGCATACAAGGTAGCTATGTCAATATCTCTTAACGCTGATACAATTAGTTTCAGTGAAGTTGTGGGAATGCTACGAGCTCATGAGATGGAGTTAGATGAGGAGCTAAAAAGGGAAAAGATGTGGCACTAGTGTCTTATGAAACCATGCAACAAATGGATACAACAGAAGATCCTGTGAGTATGCTTGTGAGAAGATTTGACAGATTTCTGCGAAGAGTTGAGCAGGGACAGGGTCAGAAAAAGTTCATTGTCACTAAGAAACCATCTGAGATAGAGAGGTCTACAAAGAAGTCAGAGATACAATGCTATGAATGCAAAGTTTTTGTACATCTTAAGACATAATGTCCAACATTGCGACGAAGGGAAATAAAGTGCTTTGGATGAAAAGGGATTGATCATACTCAGCTGGAGTGCATCAATGATCAAAAGCATCACAGAGAAAAATCTTTGATTGGGATAGATGAAAATGAGACAGATGAAGACAGTGAGGAAGAAGAGGAAGCAACCAACTTTGTTGCATTCATTGGAGTCACTTAAATTGAGGAAGAAGTTGAGGTATCAGATACTGAATCTGAAGATCTCTCAGATGATGAACAAGAAGGTGATGTTACTGAGAATTATCATCAGGTGTGTCAGACACTGGTTAAGCTGGGGAAAGACAATGTATGGCTGATCAAAGAGAAGGAACGTCTTGAGTCACTGGTGGTCACACTACAGAATAAACTAGAAACAGAAAAGAAGATTAGCTGTGATAGCTTACGCATGATGAAGGAAAATTTGACTTTAGCAACAAGAACAAACATACTAATGAAGGAAGTACAAGTTGAGAAGAAATTATCTAAAGAACTTCAAGCAAAAATGGATCATCAGTACAAGATTATCAGAATGCTCACTAGATTTAAAAAATTCGACGAGATATTAAGCTGTGGCAGAACAGAGAGACCCACAAGAGGTCTGGGGTACAATGGTTTTGGAGGATCAGATTCAGAACAAATCAAGTTTGTTCCAGACAAGATGTTGCATGCTGAGAAATTAGAATTGGAAACCAAACCCGTGAGAAAAACAGGGTGCTTCTTCTGTGGCAAGACATGACATTTCAAAGTTAACTGCTATAGGTTCAAAGAGAGGGTGAAACGGCTAATGAATCAAGGAAAGTATTGGTGGAACAGGTATCAAAACCAAGTTTGGGTAAAGAGTGCTGATCTAAGGGCAAACACGACAAGGATTACAACAACTGGACCCAGTATTAGATGTAGTATGGCTTTGTTAGCAACTGAGCCAGAGCACAGTGGACCATGGTACTTTGATAGTGGATGCTCTCGACATATGACAGGTTCACACAAAAACCTTCAAAATATTAAGACAATCAAAGGACGGAAGGTTACCTTCGGAGATGGAAGTTAGGGAGGTGTCAAAGGAAAGGGAGATACGTGTGCGACAGATCTTCCACCTCTGACAAATGTGTACCTGGTTCAGTGGTTGAAAGCAAATTTGATCAGTGTCAGTCAACTCTGTGATGAAGGTCTGATGGTTTGGTTCACAAAAATTGACTGCAAAGCAATTAACGGGAAAGGAAGAGTTGTATTACAAGGAATTCGATCAGGAAACAACTGTTACATGTGGGAAAACTCGTCACAATGCTTATTAGCTAGGGATGATCTAAACCTGTGGCATCAACGTTTAGGTCATATGAACATCAGACATCTGACAAACATTTATGATAAGGAGATAGTTCGTGGAGTGCCCCAACTCAAACAGGTAGATAAGATGGTGTGTGGTCCATGTAACAAAGGAAAACAAGTTAAAGTACAACAAAAAGAGGATCAAGATATTCAGTCAAAGATAATACTTGACTTAGTTCATATGGATCTGATGGGTTCAATGCAGACATAAAATATTGTAGGAAAGAGGTATGTGTTTGTGCTAGTTGATGATTTCTCAAGGTTTATATGGGTCAGATTCATTCGAGACAAAACTGACATAGTAGAAAGTTTCAAGATCTGGGCACTACAACTGTTGAATGGGAAAGGTGGTCTGAAGCAGATTCGGAGTGATCATGGTTGTTAATTTCAGAATGAAACCATGAGAATCTTCTGTGAGAGTCAAGGTATTGTGCATCAATTCTCTGCACCAAGAACACCTCAGAAAAATGGTGTAATAGAAAGGAAGAATAGAACTTTGCAAGAAATGGCTAGAGCAATGATGCATGGAAATGANAAAAATGGTGTAATAGAAAGGAAGAATAGAACTTTGCAAGAAATGGCTAGAGCAATGATGCATGGAAATGATGTACCAACCATAT
>OVAN01013263.1:0-12981 GCA_900406275.1 Anastatica hierochuntica
CAGTTGATGTTACTGCGCTTTGTGAGCATATCAATCCTACTTAGAATGCATCCTTAGGATTCGAAGCTCAACGACAGTTAGTGTCTAGACTCCTATAGCATAGATAATTAGCGCTGCGACAGTAGGTTAATTATAATTTAGTGAATTNTTAGTCTCCTTTTACCAAACTTTCTATTCCGTCTTAGCCCGTATTTGATGCAATAGTTCTTAGTACACGTTGGTCTTTGTGGATTCGATACCCGAACCACTACAACGTACTTCTGTACGCTTGCAGTGATTTCTTGGGTGAAAACCTGAGCCATCAGCAAGAAATCCTTCCAACACAACCTCCTAAATCCTACACAGAGCTGAAGTCCTTCCTGGTGTCGATTTGGGATGTCATTATGTCTCCCTCTGCAACCTCCCAAAACGACGTTTTCTACATTTTTCGGGTTTGATCCGGTTTGTCACGGATCGACCCGGTCTGGATTTTTTGCTTATTAATACAATTTGTTAGCCACCAAGAAAAGCTACCTAAGTCACTTTTTATAGGTTTGCATTGTTCTTAGCTTGTTTTTAGCACTTAAACTCTTTATAATTCATGCATCTATCTAAGGGGGTGATACTGAATTGCTTTTCTAATGTATTTTGATGTAATTGAATTTTGAAGTATTTTATTGTATTTACAGTAATGAACTAGATATTTTGGTGGATATATTGGATCAAGGGAGAATTAGAAATATGTGACACTTTCAACTTGGATTTGTCCAAATAGGAATTTCGGTAACTTTGGCCATTTTTGACATCTCATACCCCTACAAAATGAAAAAAATAGTAATTTAAATTTTAAAAAATTTTTAAAATATGTAAACTATTAGAAACATAAGTAAGACTACTTATGTATTTTTTTCATAAAAAATAAATAGGTAAATAATATTTTATTTAATATACTAGCTAAGCACTGAATACTCATTCTGGCCATCTACTTAGTTTAGAAATTGTATACTAAGTGTTGTACAGTGATCTACCTTTAGTATATAACGTAAACAAAATTTTCTTACTTTTCTAATTTCGGTATAATACGTTTGATGGTATTCTAGCCATATGTCTTTGGTCTAGCAAACGCTAGAATATATATTTTACTGATTACTCTCTGATCTACCAAACACTAGAATATGTATTCTGGCTATTACCAAATGTGACGCGTTATGCAAGTTAGTTTTTCTATCCACTATATATTGTTCTACCCTATCTAGAAAACGTATTAGACCTAAATAACGAAAAAAAGGAAATTTTCATATTGTAATAATTCTGTTTCCAAAATATATCTTTAATAAACCTAAATCTAATAATATCTTTAATAAACCTAAATCTAAAAAGTCATTCACGTGGACTTATGATACATCAAACTTTCCATCAAAAGTGGTCCAGTTCCCTGTAGTATTATTCATTCCATGTGATCATTGTAACTACAAGTGACATACAAGTATCGATTACATCTGTTTAATAACGTTCCGTTTATGTGTAGGTATTTACAGCTTCAATTCATACAAATTATGTAGATTGTACCTTGTTAAGATGAATTGCATAAAAGAAAGACAGTCTTAAGCCTTCATAACTAGCTAGTTATATAAATAAATGCAAATCTCACGCGCAACAAGAAAATATGATTAGCCAGACAAAAAGCATGAGATGACTACAAATAAGTACGCGAATCATACGGATCTTGAATTCGTCGGGATCTGAGGCGGATTCGGGTTAGGTTGTTTTCGGGTCGGGTTGTGTCTCCTCTGTGGCCTCAATGTCGATGCGCGCGGACGGTAAAGAGTCTTGGAGTGTAGGACTTTCAGGTCGGGATAAATCATAGTGGTGTTATCGCCATTGTTTTCTTAGAGTTTCATGTCTATTTCTCTCTCACTCTTCTTCTGTTAGTCTTCGGATAAGAAGAAGAAGAAAAAAAAAACAAAAGATCCATTGTTTTTTCTTAATTGCCGATGACAAGAAGAAGAAAAGAAGATCTTCTTTTTGTTTTTACCCTCTTTCTCTCTCCCACGATTTTTTACCCTCGTTTCTTTTTTTTTACTTTTTTGAAAATAAATTAATATCTAAACATTTTAATTAACTCATAATTGATTAATTTTAGGGGTATAATCGGATTTACCAAAATTAAAATCCTATTGTGACAAATTTTTTTATCTAAAATCCTATTGGGACAAATCTAATTTGGAAGTGTCTCATTTTTCTAATTCTCCCTTGGATCAATGATTTGAAAGGATTTTAGATTTTTTCAAATATTCCCTTATTCAATTGATGGTTTTAGAAAATGGTTTAAAATCCAAGGTTATTAAATCTAACACTTTCTAAAATTATTCGAAATTAAAAGTTATTGGATTAATTGTTTATAAAAGTGCTTTAAATTCTCACCTTATTGGAAATTAAGGATTTCATTAATTAATCATATCAAAAATGACTTCAAATTATTTGAGTGGAAATTTATAGTTAAAAACAAAGGATAGAAATACGACCTCAAATGATGGTATTTCTAAAATTCACCAAGAAGATTTGTTATATAAATTATTAAAAATATTGATGAATCATTTAAACTATCTGAAATCTTTTAAACACTCTAGGATTTAAAATATATCTAAATAAATTAAAATCATTGATTCAATAGGTCCACTTAGAAGTATTTTAGTGGATTTGATTGTAATGTTTTTTGGTTGATTTGTATGGAACTTCAAATCATCCAAAATTAGAAACTACTATTCTAAAAGACAATTCATTGACATATCCTTAAGAAAAAAGTAAACCTAAAATTTCAAGTATTCTAATTATCTCTACTAGTTGCATCTTTCCACATTTTTATGCTAATTCTTCTCTCCACATTATTTATGCTAATTCTGCTCTCCACATATTAGCACTTTCTCACTCTTTTGATCTTGTGTATGCGATATTTCTTCAACATTCTTTGAATCATCTCTTTCGTTGTTGCATTCTGCATTGGTAACTTCAACGGAACTTCAGCAGGAAATTCGTATGAACGACAAAACTTGGAAAGAAAATTATGTAAGTTTGCACAAGCCAATACCAGTTCGGCTTGTGTTTTGAAAGGAAATGGAGGAGACAATTTAAATATCAACAATCGTGATTTAAAAATTTTCAAATATTCTATCAATTACTATTCTTAACGAGGAATAACAATGGTTGAACACTTACTTAGTTTTAGGAAGATCTAGTTCATCTTTTTGAAGTTTTTTCTGGTGTATTGTTCTTGTGAAACGTATACAAGTTATATAGAAAAGTTGTTAAGGTGTTGAGATAAAAATTGAAAACTTTTAAATATAGTATCTTTAATTTTCAATAGAAAATCTAAGCAACAAATTTGTTATAGTCAACCATTGTATGTTCTCTTTTATTTCTTTTTTGAGAAACTATATCCATAGCAAAAAAAACATATATTAGCGAAATGACCGTCCAAAAAAGTTAGGGTGTATAATGTGTATTAATTCTCATTGTATCTTGGACCCACTTGCTTTATTTTTTTTTTAAAAATACACGCCACATAGTCGGTCTACAGCAAATATTCTAACTATTTTTCATATCATATTATTTTTTCATTTTGGATTTAACTTTTTTTTTATTAAATCTCTTCCTAAACTTTAATTTGTGATACTCTTTTTTCATATCACATTACTCTTTTTTCCTTTTAATCTTAATTTTTTCTTATTATATACCCCTCCAAAACATTTTTTCTATCTTGTAAAGTTGAGAATAATGTGATGGCTCCCAATTACTTAATTCATCATTCTCTAAATTATTCATTACACTTTAAATATTTTTCTTACATTATAATTAGATAATCAAATTAAAACATTAATTTTCACTTTCACTTTCATTTATATGTTCATTTACTTATTATTTATATTAAGTTTCTTTTTTTCTTGATATTTGTCTATTTATCATTTATGTATACATAATTTTTTTTCTTTTTTCTTTATATTGTGAAATTTATAGGCACGCTAAAATCGTATGACTATATAAAAATAGTCTATCGTCGTACTGTATATACTGTCTCAAATGGTATTTCTATTTTTTGTAAAAAAAAACTTTTACCTTTTTAGTTTTATTATAGGTTCAGAAATTATGGGATTAGTTGAGGTTTCACATTCATTTACTTATATAGTAACCACTTTTAATTTTTTTATTTGTGTGTCTTTTATATGAAAATTAATTATTTTAAAAAATAGACGTACTATATTAAATGTATTTTCGTATTATATAAATATAGTCTGACTAATTAGAAAATATACAATGCCTTGTACGTTATAATGATTTGCGACTATTTGAGAAATACATATTTGTTTCAAAAATTTTAAAGTATATTTTTTTTAAAATTGGAATACTTTGCTTAGTTTCTATTTCAGCTCCACTATAGCTTCATCCTTACTACTCACAATCAAAATGTCACCTACATTCACAAGAACCACCAGAAACACATCTACAAATTCCTTTACAAATTCCTTTACAAACATAGTATGATCTCCATAACATTTTTCAAATCCCAAACCAGAAAGAGTAGTAGAAATTTGATGAAAAACTATCTTGCAGTTTTCTTCAATTCATATATAGATTTGTGTAATCTACAAACAGCAACAATAGGAGACACGATTTCTCCCTGAATTTTAGAATATTCTGGTGGAAGTTTCATGTATATTTCCTCATTCAAATCACCATTTAAGAAGGCATTAGAAACATCCAGTTGAGTTAAAGACTAATTTGTCTTTGCTGCAATAGCAAATAAGATCTTGATTTTGACCGTTTTTGCGATAGGGGAAAAAGTATCAATGAAATTTTTTCCATCTTGTTGCGTATACCCCTTAGCAACTAATCTTGCTTTGAATCTCTCTATGCTTCCAGCTGCTAGATACTTGATTCTAAATACCCATTTACAACCAATTGAATTAACATGAGGCAATTCACAAAAACTCCAAGTCTTTTTCCTTACAAAAATACCAACTTCCAATCCCATGGCATCACACCACACCTCGTCTTTCTTTGCCTCTAAATATTTTTGTGGAATAGGAATACTTGTAATGGCACTAATGAAAGCACGGAAAGGCAGATAAATAAGAATAAAAGTATAATTTTGAAAAGAATATGGAGTAGGTTTGACTATAGAGGAATTAGTAGTAGAAGTATTTGCATTATAGCAATGAAATCTTACAAATGAAAAGGCAGTTTTCTTCAGCTTAGGATGATTCAACTCAGAAGGATATGAAGGCTTAGAAGATACCTCATCAAAGGCAAATGGTCATCAATACTTGCGGGAGAATGAATATGATGAAAGAAAAGTTCGTATTATCTTAGATAGTAAATATAAAAAGGAAAGATTTCCACATGAAAAATGACATGTATTGAAACAGAAGCTGCACGTGTCTCTATATCCAATAGCGTACAACCCTTATACTCTGAAGGATAATCTAACAAAATATATGCCATACCCCTTGGTTCAAACTTATTTCTATGTTTTGTAGAAGTAGAGCTATAACAAAGACACCCAAACGTTTTTAATGAGTCATAACCTGGAACTTGAGACATTAACTTCTCATAAGCAGACTTATGTTCTAACCTTGGATAAAGTAATCTATTAATCAAAAAGGTAGCTGTCAAAACACAATCTCCCTAGCAATCTAAAGGAACTCCACATTGAAACATTAATGCCCTAGCAACATTCAAAAGGTGTTGATGCTTTCTCTCTATCACAAAGTCCTGTTCGGAAGTTTCGGGACAAGAATTATATGGTTTGATTCCTTTATTCATATAAAGATTAGTAAAATTCAGTTCATTTGCATTATCACACCTTACTGAACATACTCTAATACTAAATTGAGCTTCTATCATTTGAATAAAACCAAGAAACACATGTAAAACATCAGATTTTTGCCTACGCATACATACCCATGTCACACAGCTAAAATCATCCACAATAGTCAAGAAAAACATATACACATCAACAATGTGAAATGAAAAATGTCCCCAAGTATGTATGTGAATCAATTTAAATGTCTTGTTAAAAATATTATTTTCATTTTTAAAAGAAAAATGTTTATGTTTAGACAAATGACAAACATAGCAAAGATCTGAACTTTTATTATTATGTTTCCCTTTTGGCAAGACTAAAACCTTAGAAAAAAACTCAAACTTAGACACAGAAGGATGTCCTAAACTCTTATGCCACAAATCAGAACTAATTTTCACATCATAACTAAAGGAATTAATACCTGGAAAAGAAAGACAATCATGTTGTTTATTCAAATTGAGAACAAATAAGTTGCCAACTTAACTACCTTGACCAATCGTCAACTCCTGTATAAGAGCATGAATAAGACATTCATCAGAAGTGAAACTTACTTTAAAATGCAAATTTTTTGTTATTACACTAACACTTAACAAATTAAATTTTAATTCAGGGATATGCAACTCATCATGTAGAGAGATAACATTGGTTAACTGAATATAACTATACCCTTTATCTTAAATGTGTAACCATTCGGTAAGGTAACATAAGTGTTCTCTAAAGCTTTATATTCTGTGTATAAGTTCCTATCATGAGTCACATGGTGTGTGGCACTTGAAACTATGATCCAAGCTCTAATAAAGAGAGCAATTTATGTATATATAAGAAATCAACAGTTGTAATAAGAAAGATTGTGAAGTGCGAGAAATGTACCCGAACTCTGTGAGATGATTGGTACCGAAGTTGAAGTCGAAGTTAAAGTTGAAGTTGAAGTTGAAGCATAAGAAGCCTCATAATGTAGTGCAACACTAGAAGATTGTAGCCTTGTACTCAAGTAAGAAATCAAACCTTGTACTTGTTCCTTTGACATACTCTCATTCAACTCTATATCCTTATCAGCTGGATTTTGTATGAGTCTGATTCTGAAGAGTAGCCTGACTGGGAATAATAGTCTGATTATAAACAGGAATTGCAACTGTCATATTGGTTGAACCATGTGAGTGTATCTTCTTCCCTTTGTAAGTGAATCTAGGAGGATATCCATGGACTTCGAAACATTTATCCACTATATGTCCCAATAGATAGCAATGAGAACATTTTTGCTTCTGAGATCTTGGTTGAGCCAATAAGATTGCTGGAGAATTCTCTTGCAAAGAAGCTTGCGTTTGAAAGGCTGAGGGATGAGCTATAACTTTAATTCACATCATGATATAACATGTTATAGATATCACTTAAACAAGGTTTTGCCTTCATATTCAGAACCTGACCATGAATGTTGTTGAAGTTATCATTGAGTCCCATAAGAAATTGTATGACACGGCTAATTTATACTTCCTCAAGCAGCTCCTTTACTTGATCAGAGTCACATTTCTTTCACACCTTGACTTTGTGTTTGCTAATTGCTCCCACAATGTTTTCTTCTAGGTGTAATATATTGATCGATCAAGTTCCTCATGCTTGAGTGTCATCACAGCTTGTTCAATTTGATACTTTTTTTTTTGATAAGTCAATTTGATACTTTCTTCGCAAATTACCAACCTTAAATCTCCTAAACAGATCATCTCACATTTCTGCAGCATCTTGATAGTATAATATACTATCGTATATCTCACGATTAACAACATTCAAGATCCATGACTTCACCATATTATTACATCTACTCCAAATCTTAAAAAAGTAATCACCTTCAACTGGCCTATATAAGGGTCCATCTACGAAACTTAATTTGTTTCTCGCATCTAGGCTTATCTTCATAGCAATGGACTAATTGTTGTACAATAGATAAACCTGGATGATCGGAGGAATGTAAGTAGAACGAACTATGAATGTTGTCATACGACTCCGATCCTTGCGACATCGATCCAAGCATCAAATGATTCATCGTTCGTGGTATACTTCGTGGTTTCGCAACGGCTGATGCAGATTCATCGTGAATAAGAGATCTCGATCTAATCTTGTTCGTCGATGCTTCATCATCAACTGAGGAGCTTCAATTCTTTAATCTTCTCCTTTTCTTCGCCATTTTCATACCAATTGCATTTGCAGAAACTCAGAAGAAATTTGTTCAGTAAAATCGAAGTGAAGAAGACAAAATCAGCTGAAAAAAGAGTTTGAGCAGAAGATAAGCTTTAATACCATGTTAGTATAACAGATTCAAATCTAGAAGAAGAAAATCGCGAAATGAATTTCTGTGTCATTAGTTAATCTCAATGTACAACCATTCCCTTATATACAATCTACCAAACCAAGTAAACCGAGAATTAAATACTAAACCAGCCAATACAAACCGATTTATGTATATTGATATCTTCACAGCTACAAGCATAAAGATTCTTCAACGAGTTCCACGTCATCTTCAGGCAACAAGGGAGTTGACTTTCTCTATTCTTCAATGGCTCTTCCTCTGTTTCAGCTTGCTTCTTCTTTCGTACGGAAACACATCATGGAATAACAGAGTAAGCACACCAGGACATTAACAGATTGCAGATTCAAAAGAAAACATCACTAGCTGAATGCTGACTGCTAATTTATTCAAGAGACAGCTGCAGGAGTTAAAAAAAACACAGCATAAAATCGGTAGTTAAGTTTCAGGAACAGTTATGCATTTACAGACTTACATCGACAATACGACATCTAGTCCAGTGGTGTGTATGATTCTCGCTTTGGTTGCAATAGATATGTTCAAATGTTCAATTCTCTGAACGCCCCCATAAGGTTTTACAGAAACATATATTCTACATGTTAGCTGAAACCCTTAATTTTCCTCTGATTTGTTCCACAACTACAGATCATATGTTTCTTGTTCTTTTCAGCAAGAGAAAAAAAAAACAGAAACTGCCTTCAAGTTTCATCAGTCACTAGCAAGTACATAGAAGCAGAGGAAAGAAAAACATACCACTTTATCATGTCAAATTCATAAGTCCTTTTAACCAACAACTTCAAACATCAAAGACTTTTTGTAAGCTGCCAGATTCATCAAGATTCATATCAGAAGAATTACACAAGGAGATGCTTGAAATCCACATGCAGATAAGAAAAACAACTCCTACAATTCAACAGAGAACATCTAGCATAATGCTTCTAGACTTACTCAATACGAATACCATATTTTGTTGCATCTGATACTGCAGCTTCCACAGATCCAAACATTATAGTTTCAACTCAGGTTGTAATGCTTAAAATGAATAGCATCAACAGGGCATTTGGTCTAGTGGTATGATTTTCGCTTTGGGTGCGAGAGGTCCCGAGTTCGATTCTCGGAATGCCCCCGTTGACATTTTGTAAAACATATGTTCTAAATGCCATTTAAAATTGTTAATAAAATCAATCTTCATTCAATCTTAGATTTTTCATAGCTCAGCAACGGCAAACCATATGTTTCTTTTTTCATGCCTTAAAGTTTCACAAGAAAAACATACCGCTATTTTGTGTTCAATCTGTAAGCTGCCAGATTCTTCTAGATCAAGCTGCAGAGACAGCACAAAGATCATGATTACGCACCCATCTTCAAAAGAAAGGAGAGAAGGCATCAAGTCAACAGCATAATAACAGCGCATTTGGTCTAGTGGTATGATTCTCGCTTTGGGTGCAAGAGGTCCCGAGTTCGATTCTCGGAATTCCCCATTGGTCTTTTTTTAAAAAACATCATGATCTAAATGCCAGCTCATAACTATTGCATATAAATTTGTCTCTGTTCCTGTTTGTCACCGATTACATTCAGTATTTCAACAATGAATATTCCCTAGAACTTCACAAAGATTGAATTACGAATAATCCCCCGTAAGACTTTCAATATTATGTGCCAAAGGTTAACAGAAAGAAGTAAAATCACCAAGCAGAGCTGACATAACAATTGAATATTACAGTAACAGCCTCAAGCATCAGATGTTGAAAATACAAAACTCAAATCCCGATCTCATTAAGTATGGCATCATCTACTTTACCAAAGGATTGTAAACACCAAACAAAATGCTTCAGCTGAATTACATAAACATCAGGGCATTTGGTCTAGTGGTATGATTCTCGCTTTGGGTGCGAGAGGTCCGAGTCCCCCCTCTAAAGTAGATGTTCTAAAGCAAGCTGAACTTACTTAAAATATCGTCTTTATTCAATCCTAATTTTTTCACAGATCTTGGCCAACAACTTCCAATCAGTAAATATACTTCCAATCAGTAAGTATATATTCAATCAGTAAATATACTTCCAATCAGTAAGTATACTGATTGGCCAACAACTTCCAATCAGTAAAATATCGTCTTTATTCAATCAGTTGTGTTATTGAGTCCATATTGCAGTGTAAAAGAAAAATATACCTCTGTTTCAACTTCCAATCAGTAAATAGTTTTCCCAGTATTAGGGAGGACCATCCTGTTTTGCAAGCTGCCTAATTCAAAGCAAAGACCTGCAGAAACAGAAACGGATTGTAACTAAGCATTCCAACAAGAGGAAAAGAAGGAGAATCGAACGATTGAAGACCTTCAATTGTTTACAATTAGATCAGAATGAATTATGAAGATTGATTTCAAAGGATGTAACCATTTTCTTAGACAATGCAAATAGAAGACATTAACCGAGTGAAAAAAACAACATTTGGTCTGGTGGTATGAGTGCGAGATATTCCAAGTTTGATTCTCGGAATGCCCCCTTGACTTTTTTCAGGCTCAGCAAAGATAAGTACAATAACTGTTATCTCATATTATGTAGTCAATAGTTAAAGAGGTAGATCAAATACTTTTCACCTATGTGCTCTCTCCTAAGATATCCACTCATCCTTCAAAAATACTCACCAAACACTGATCAAAATTCCAGCTGTGTCCATGTTTTCAGAGGAACACTAAAGAACATTCAAAGGATGAATCGCTTTCACTTCTGCAGGATTTGTTAATAATTCGAAAGCTTTTCCCTCTCCTATCAGACATATTACACTGGGAGATGCTACAAAAGAAAACAGAAAAACGACTCCTACAGAGATATTTTCAAGATTGTAAACTAGATAACCCATTAGATATAGCAAAGAGCATCTAGCCTAAAGCCTAACTAAAGAAATCAAGAAGCCAAGCATTATTGTAACATACATTACTCGAAATTCAAACAGTCCTAACATCATGGTCTCAACTTGTACTGCATATCCAAATGTCATGTTAATAACTTGTACAGCAGATATATTTGAAACGGGTTACATAAACAACACATTTGGTCTAGTGTGTATGATTCTCGCTTTAGGTGCGAAGTCCGATTTCAATTATCGGAAATCCCCCCCCCCCCCGACTTTTCAAGGTCTGTGAACTAAATGACAGCTGAGAAATTCCACACGTAATTTTTTCTATTATTACATGATTTTCAAAGACGATATTCGGGAATTCAACAGTCTGTGTCTGCATGATATTTCAAGAATATTAGTGTAACGACCCCAACCCGGAGGTCAGGACTGCTCCAAGCGGTATAGCCAAAACCGGAGCAAACTTCACCAACCGGACACTTATTTACCTCTGACTAGCCTGCAGACAAAAAAAAATACAAGGGAGAAGAGAATGAATGACTTTTCGAAGAAAGGCACCCAGTGAGGGCGGACCATCCACAAACTCACACGATACCAGCTACCCCGCTAAACTAGATCTAGCCCCGCCCCAAAAGTAAACACAGAAAATCCTAGACATTCAACTACCAAACAAGGCGGCTACTGCTCCCACCTGTCACAACTCCGTCCCATACCAGAGCTGCTTCAGATGGCTTCGCCAAAACGTTTTTACATGCGATTCCGGTTTGGACTCAATGACAATTCCGTTTTATAACTTTTCCCTAAACACACTAGCAATCATGGATCCGTTTTAATATTTCGGTTGCCTCCATTCCCGGTGCGCCTACCTCGCCCAGACCTCAAAGAGGCTGCAGCTTCAAGCTCCACTAACATCAGTCCTTTTGCTCTATTCCTATTAGCNTTTTTGTTCTCTTAGCTCAACTGATGTCGCAGTGCCATACCCGGGCGGCTACCTCCGACACCGGTGAAATGACACAGACGAATGTGCCAATTAACAGTGCGACGGTTCACTTGGCCAAGGTCCCTCCCGAATCCACCTCGACACACCCGCCACCCGGTAACAGTCCTCGCGGATTCTGCCCCGAAGCACCGGAACGTTGCACTCCGACCCGCTTGACTCAACAAGAAAATCCACAGCAAACCACACGCCTGCTGCAGGGACTGACAACTTTCCAATTACCCTACGCTTCTACGTTCTTAGTGCAGTTCTCAAGCAATACCGGTTTAGCCCTAATCTTTCTGGGACCTAGGTTACCACAAGACTCTCTATTCCTAGGCTCGACTTAGCGACCCATTTCACACATTGCAACTAGGCATATATGTCCTTTAGGACTAGCCATACATAATACAATTTAATATTTGTGCCGAGACTTATAGCTCGACACTGGAAGGAAGTTAAACCTAGGCTAGAAGGATTAAACTGACACCGTGTTTATTAAACCTAATCTAAGTGGCATGAACTCCTCACCTTGGCCTAGTAGTCTGGTAGATCCCGTAGTTGACGACTTCGACACCCATTCCCGGAACTTTTGCTGGGTCCACGGTTCCCGACTCTTGATTCTGACTAGAGGCTGCATCTCCCTAAGAACCACCAGCGACAGCTTCAGCAGCAGGCTTCGTACCCCATGTTGATCCTTCATCAGAAGAAGATGAACCCTGAAAAGGAATTACCCGATTAGACCTTTAACCGGAAATTCCTAACTCCAAAGGAAAATTACTAATTATAGAAACCTGCTATAAATAGTAATTGCCTTAAGAGGAAACTTCCTAAAAAGGAAACCTACTATTTCGGGAAACCTGCCCGAAAAGGAAACTTTTCTAAAAAGAAAACTTTCTAAAAATAGAAACCTGCCTAAAAAGGAAACCTGCCATTTTAGAAAATTTCTAAAAATAGAAAGTTCGGTAGACGCTTACCGAAGTGGAAGGGTCCTGATCCTCCGATGGGTCT
>OVAN01013264.1:907-12981 GCA_900406275.1 Anastatica hierochuntica
TTCTAGATTAGAATTTGAGTTCAAGATGGTTCTTAACCTCTTCCCTAACCTGTAGTTTGAGTCAACAATGAAATGTTTCCCTGAGAATACCCGTTGTCCAACACTTTTCTAAATTGTTTACAACCTTTTCTTGCTGCCTGCTTTTCTTTGCTTTCTTTGTTTCGATATTTGCATCACCTCTAAAGACATCTTTTTAGCCTTAGCCCGCTGTTTGATCTTGATTCTTCGTGCTACTCTTTGGTCTCTGTGGATTCGATCCCGAACCACTACAACGTACATCTGTACGCTTGCATTGTTATCTCGGGTGAAAACCTGAGCTATCACTTGGCCTCTTGCGTAGTATTCCCTTGCTCTCTCCGACCTCTACCTTGATCCAAAGATGGGGCTCTTTTCCGAGGTTCTCACGTCGTGGTAGGTTCTGACGAGACGATCAGCCATTCTCCTTGGTGTTTCCTTTGTGCAGCCTCTCCTGCGTGGTGGTGTTGTCATGTTTTGTCGCGATCTATCATCTCTTTTCATCTTCGATCTCTTCTGATCTCTTCCGATCTTGGTCGTTGCGGATCGACTTCTGAACTCACGGTAGTTTCTCTTTCTTTGTCTTTGAATCAAAACTTTGTTGGCTTTAATCGGGGCATTTGTCCTGATGTGTCGTGTGTTGTTGCGCTTGGTTGTTTATTTGTGTTGCAGCTCACTAAGGATTCTCTCCTTACGACACACGTAGCGCTTCTCTCGTAGCTGTTACGATGGGTTCACGGATTGATCTCCGGTCGATGTTACTTGTTTTGATGATCTATGTCTATTATTTAACTCTTCTATTACTACAATTGTGTAGTTCTCTTTGGACTCTACACTACACGTACGAATCTTAGTATCTGCAACACGTTGACATTTTCTCCCTCTTACTACACAAGTGTAGTCCGTGTATGATCAACCACATCAATTCAATGCTTTTCTCGTATTCTCTGTGTACGATCTTGATTTGATCATAATAATACTTTTGTGTAGTTCTATTCAACAGTGTGTTGATCGGTATCCTTGTGTGCTCTCTAGCCATTTATTGGCTCTCGGTTGGTCTCTTACTCTTGCCTGTAGACGTGTCTCTCTCCCTGTGTTGTTGCCATGAGTTTCTAGTATGGCTTGGAGATTTTCTTAAACTGAGAAGGGAAAAAGTGTCACTTCTTCTCGATGTTGGGTTCGTGATCAGCCTACTCGCCTTCCTCGAGTGGATACCTTGGCGTTAATAGAGGTTAATCGCCTCACTTTGATTGGCCGTGTTATTTATCCAGATGTGCAAAAGCCAAGAGCTGTTATTAATCTCATTCCTCAGGTGTGGGGACTTGTTGGAGCTGTATCTGGTAAGGATTTGGGCTGTAATAAGTTCAGCTTCAGGTTTGAATCCGAAGAAGCCCTAGAGACAGTTTTGTGCAACGCTCCATACAACTTTAAGCATTGGATGTTAGTGATTCAATGTTGGGAGCCGATTGTCTCGAACACTTTCCCTTCCTCTATCCCCTTTTGGATTCAAGTTCGGAATCTTCCCATTCACTTCCATCAAGTGGACATCTTGATGATCCCCACCAAAATGCAGCAACAGCCCCACTCAAACTTATAAATGTAGCCTTCGATAATCGAAAAACAGACATAGCATAAATCGACATTGCTAGGGATACAAACTTGAGTGAAACCTCTTTTCCACCTTGAGACAAATTGCGACAAAACCATCCATTGAGTCTGTTCTTGAGACGCTAAGATATATAGCTTAACAGCTCAACTTTCGGTCCAATAAAGCATTCGAGGAGACCTAAATAGGCACCCGCACCCCTCTCAACATGCATTTGCGAACAATTTTGGACATGAGTCCTAGCTAAGGCATCCACCTGAGAACCGAAAGTGATTGAAGACTCTGCAACATTAACAAGTTAACATGTAGCTTCACCATAAACCTTTAAGATATGTTTGAGTATGTCACTTTATTCAACCATAGCTTTACAAATGAACAAGCTATCCTTTGCGAAAAGCAAATGGTGTATCAACGATCCAGATGGGTCAAAGCGAATACCCTCTAAAGATCCAGACTGTTTAGCTTGATTCATTAAATGAATGAGGCCTTCGATGCATTATACAAAAAGAAGAGACGCCAAAGGATCACCTTGTCAAAGACCACGTTCCGGATGAACCATCCCATGTTTTTGCCCATTAATGAGCATCGAATAGCTCACTCATTTCACATAAAACAACACCCAATCAACCCATCTCTCGTGAAATCCAAGAGCTTTCAACAAAGACTCCAAGTAAGACCTCTCAACTCAATTGTACGCCTTTGGCATATCAGTTTTGATCGCCATAAAAGATCAAGAGTACTCAGATGAGACTTTAAGCTATGGATGAGCTCATGAGCAATAAGAATGTTATCCAGAACCATTTTTTTTCCCATAAAGGCAGATTGCGTAATCGAAGTTACCTATGGCATCAAAGTTTTTAGACGATTCACCAATATTTTGGAAATGATTTAATATAAAACTGAACAAAGGCTTATTGGTTGCAAATCAGACATGAACTCGGCAGCTTTCTTCTTCGAAATCAAACATATGAGCGTATATTTCCAGTTCGAAGGGAAGACACCATCGTTGAAGAAGGCTAGCACCTCCTCCATAACCTTTGCACTAATGATATCTCAGTATTTTTAAAAGAACAAACCACTCATACCATCAACTCCCATAGCAATTGACGATTTACTAGCAAAGACAGCCTGGTGAACATCATCACTCGAAATTGTCGCAACCAACAACTTTTTCATGTCAGGTGTTACTCTTGCAGGAAAATCCATGAAGATGTTAAAAAAAAGCCACTAGATTCGCATGTTTGAATAGATTATGAAAATACTTTGTTGCCGTCGTTCCTTTGGCTTCCTCGATGACATGAGAGATGCCATTCTCATCAATCAATTTCAGAATCCATTTCTTATTTTGATTATGCTTAACCGCAAATTGGAAATACTTCGTGTTTCGGTCACCTGTTTTGAGCCACTTCTCTCGGCTCCTCTATTTCTAGTACTGTTCTTCTTCTCTGTAAGCTAAGGCTTAATCCCTTTTCAAAGCATCCATGAGTCCAAAACAGGGAGCAGTTGAAGAAGATTCAACATCCAAAGCAGCTTTTAGTTATTGGATTCGGTTGAAAGAGTCAGTGGTCACTATCTTTTTCCATTTACTAAGCGACTTACGACACATTGCAATATGATTCACAACCAAAGTATACATAAGGAGATTACCTCTATTCCAAGCTTGTGACACTATTTCACAAACTCCATCCTTCTTCACCCAATGATGATCAAAACGAAACTGACCGTGAAGTTCTGATTTCTCATCAAGGAAACATAACAAAACAGGGCGATGGTCGGAACCAGTTTGATCCAGAAAAGTTTGAGTTGAGTGTGGAAAGTTTAAAAGCTTGTTTTGATTCCCAAAGGCGCAATCTAACTTACTCTGAATCCACAAGTTATGTCGCTTGTCAGCCCATGTGAACTCATTGCCCTTGCTCGGTAACTCAGTCATACCACACGCCTTAAGCAAATTTGAAAACTGTTTGAAGGATGCTTCATTGCGTGTAGGGCCTCTTAGTTTCTCATTATTGCTGAAGATTTCGTTAAAATCACCAATTTGACAACAATTATCTTTTCTTTGAATACCAATACGCGATATCTTTCCCAAACACAGTGATGGTACTTTAAAACAAAATCACCATATATACAAGATAAGAAAAAAACAAAACTACCTAACTGTACATCGATATCTACCAAATTCTTACTTACAAAGCGAAAGTCCACTTATACACTATTCTTCCATAAAATAGTTAAAACACCACTAAAACCAACTGGATCCACTTTGAAGACACTATCATATCCCAACCAGACTTGTAAATCAACCAACACTTCTTTTTTGTTTTTTATGTCCATTAAAAAGATAATCTCCGGGAAATACTCTTTTACGAAGCTCTCGGAGACAGAAACTGTTGGGGGTAATTCTATTCCCTTAGAGTCTGGCCATAGTTTTGACAAATGAGACATAAACAAACCCCCTAGTTGTAGGTGCTAACCAAGGCCATAGCCAAGGACACCATCGCCAAGCCGAGGCCATAACAAAGGTAGGATGGATATCCCTTAAGTTTGTCAAAGATATTAAGAGATAAGGACAAATGCCTTAATTAATCTTGAGAAATATTTCTTTTGTATGATAAGCTCGAATATAAGAGTTATCCATAAGATAAATGGAAAACCCCTAACTCAAAATCTATAAATACAAAGGGAAGAACCCTAATTCAAGGATCCAAAAGATCTGAGACTTTACACCCAAAAAAACATTCTTTTGTAATTAACCTCTTATTCATCAATAAAGAAGATTCTTTTGCATATTTTATCTTTTTTGCTCATCTTTCTTCTTCCAAAACCCTAAAAAACATCGACATACCTTGTTCTTGTTCTTGTTCTTCTCCTTCAAAGAATGTCCAAAAAAACCTAAACAATTCAGCGCTAGAAGGAGGGGAGATTCCAACAAGAACAAAGAATCAAAGAAAACGAAGCTCGTCTAAAGGAATTAGAAGAAGACGAGAATGCGGTTCTCAAAGCCTTAACGATAGAGACATATGCTGACACACTTGAAGATGATGGCGAAGATGATGAGAGGCGTGCCAAATTCAAAAGGATAGTCCCGTCAATGCAAACCCTAGGCAAGACGCCACTGAAGGACGTTAAGGAGGCTCGGATACATCAGACTCCAAGCTCAGGTCTCACCCAGACCCCTGGCTCCTACCACAAAACGACCCTAGCAAACCCTTACGAGGGAAAATCTAATGAGGCCCTTGGTGTGGAAGTCGTACTAACGGGGAGGCTAGAAGTCGTGAAGAACATTTTAGAGCGTCTGTCGGGAGTAGCTCCATCGATTATCAGGAGCACTCCCAACTCCTACGCAGATACGCCTTTCGTTGACGTTATCGCTTACGGCGAAGTCCCCAAGAGGTTCTCAAGGCCAACCATGACTTTATACGACATAACCATCATCCGGACACGCACATCTCACAATATCGCCAACGCATGCTCATTATCCCTATCGGATGTTAACACTTGGAGGTCTTTATGTGCAAAGGATTAGGAGAAACTCTCACAGGCCCTGCACTGTTGTGGTACTCCAACCTTGCCAACGGCTCTATTGACTCCTTCGCCATGCTGACAGACCGCTTCATCGAGCAGTTCGCTAGTAGCCGAGTTTTGAGACGTGATTCCAATGATCTCTATCAGATCAAGCAACGCCCTGGCGAAAGCTTGAGAGAGTACCTCCACCGATTCCAATTGCATCGCCTCCACGACCATCTTAGCCTTTAGGCAGGGGCTGCTGCACGATGGCGACCTGTACAAGGACCTCACTAAGTACCCTTGCCATACCATGGAAGATGTACTATCCAAGTCCTGGGCCCAAATTAAATGGGAAGAAGACCTAGCTTATCAGGCCCAACTGGCACAAAAGAATCATTCCAAAAGACATGGTCACTCCAAGGCCGCCAGGGACGATAAGCCTAAAGCTAGGTCTGGACCTGAGAACTCCACCAAGGGTGGCCCCAGAGGATTGCCAAAGCCCTTGGCAAAAGAGGAGCACGAAAAGTACGAGCACATGACTTGGCTCGACATGTCCAGCATGGTGATATCCCCGACTGAGATAGTGACTGAGTTGGGACGTATGTCCAAAAAGGTCAAGTGACATGTAAAGATGCGGGTCCCTCAACACAAGAGGGACACGTCTAAATGGTGCGATTTGTACCACGACCACGGCCACCTAACGGAGGATTGCTTCCAGCTAAGGCTCGAAGTGAATGAGTTGCTCAAAAAGGGATACCTATTATGGGTGATTTTGGTCGTTCTTTGTAGCACTAGGGAAGCTGAAGGTCAATGAATGTTTCGCAAAGGTTTTAGGATATTTGAGCTGAGCTTTAAGATCAAAAGATGGCAAAGAATTGCTTGCGTATTGATTTGTGGCTTAGGGTTTTCGTGCGTACACGTTTTTCCCTTTAAGCTTGGTATTTATACATGAGTGTCATGATTATCCCTCCAAAAATTGGATATATCATGATTATCTGTAAAATATATGCATATCTATCTAAAATACATGTCATTATCTACTAGTTGGAATAGCGAAAATAAAGGAGAGGCGGTGGTCGGCGGGCTTTCGGCTTCTGGCTATGCTTGGTCTTCTGACTTCCGGCTTCCGGCTATAGGACGTCGTGTGGCTTCCTGCTTCTGGGCATTCCCCTACTTTGAGGTCTTACTGTTGTACTCCATCTAAGTCTGGGGAATTCTCATGACCTAAATTACTCCCAACAATACCTACGAGAGTTCCTCTCAGAAAGAGGAAGGGCATTCATTTATGAACAGACTAAGAATGACGTTCCCATGGGGCCAAAGCCTGATTCGCCAAGGCATAACTATGATATCAACTCCATTACTAGAGGATCGGAAGTAAGCGGGGTGACAATCTATGCTACAAAGAGAAGCACTCGCGCTGCCAAGATCAACCATGGAGTAGATGTCATGGCGGTTAGCAGAGAGCACGAAGACGAACCTAGCTCAATAAGCTTTACCACTAATACCGGCGGAGAAGTGATAACTCCGCACCATGATGCCCTGGTGATATCACCGAAAGTTGTGAACTGCCTCATGAGGCAAATCCTCGTCGACAATGGCAGCTAAACTAACATCATCTTCACCAATGCCTTTGAAGGCTTGGGATTAAACGAGGAAGAGATCACCTGAATGTCCACTTCTCTAGTCAGATTCAGTGGCGAAGTAAAGCAGACCATGGGAGAAATAATCTTACCGGTATAAGTTGGAGGTGTCAACCAAAGGACCAAGTTCCTCATCATAGATTGCTCCTCGGCGTACAACGCAATAATGGGGAGACCCTGGATACATGATATGAAGGCTGTTCCATCAACTTTACATCAATCCTTGAAATTCCCAACACCCTAGGGAATAAGGGAAATCAGAGGAGATCAGGAACATGCCTGCTCATGCTACCAGACGACCCTTAGAGCCATTGCTCCAAAGCCCTGCTCGATGGCCACCGCCATGGAAATCTCTGTCGAGCCACTTCAAAAAGATAGCAGCCCTCAAAGAATATTGCTGCATGTCGGTTAGGGGGTCAAGGCCACAAGCAAGAGACGAGCCTGACGGGAGCTTAGGGGAACGAAATAACAGAACAGCTGGAATGCCATCCACAGCTGGTCTTCCGACACTAGGTGAAAAGGCCTTGGTGCAAGCCTTGGCCATCCTTCTCAGCCATGAGATAGTCGTTTTTCTTAGAGTTCAATTATGTAATAAAAGCTCCGCTATTCTTTGACGAAAGAAACTGTGGATCTTGAAATACAATGTTGAAAGAAAAGCAAAACAATTTCCTTTGGAGAAAAAAGATATAACATCTTTAAAAAAACTCTTTATCAATCTACCAAGGCCTTGTGCAAAAAAAAATCCATATAATGCGGATGAGATCCTAAAAACCATGGCTGAAAGGTCAGGGCGGAATGCGGACGGGCTCCTAACTATGGTCCATCTAATGCAAACCAGATCCTAAAAACCATGGCCAAAGGGTCATGGCAGAATGCGGGCGAGTTCCCAAAAACCATGGTTGAAAGGCTGTGGCAAAATGCGAACCAGATCCTAACGATGGTAGATGCAATGCATCAAAACTATGAGTTAGCAAAACTAATAGATATGTGCATCCCTATTCATCTTAGTATGCGACTCATAAAAAAACTTAAAACTGGTCGATCACAATAAAGATAGGAAAAACTTGACACACGGTGTCAATAAGGCTTCGACCATGGGACTAAATGTCCAAAGAGGCCCTGTGCCTAGAGGCAGGTGTGCCCACCAATCTCATGTATTAAAACAAAGATTTCATGTATTAAGGCATGTTAACTAAACGCTTATGAATTCGCGACTCATACGACATAAAGTTAGCAGGGGACCTTAACTCACCAAGGGCTTAAGGCCCCAACTCATGGTTAAGACCACCACGAACCCATGGTTCTCTAGGCCATGTGCCCCCGAGCTTAGATATCAAATTCAAAAATTTGTAAATCTAATGCCCTATAGACCATGGTAAACCAAGGGCCATGTGCCCCACCTTTTCTTTGAATGGAGGTTCAACAACGGAAAATCATGGACCTACCAAAGCTATGGATGTCTAGGCTCCAGTAGAGCGGCCATAACCAACAGATCATAGCGCTTTAACCGACCAAGGTTAAGAACCCTGTAAATCTGGATGTCATGCCTAGAGAGAAAGAGAACCATAGAACTCTAAGGAGAACACGAGGAGCTAACCTCTGCCGTGGACCTGACAAGATCAAATAAGACGGATCCAAAATCCGTAATTTATACCATCATAAAGAAGTATGAAGACAATATAGCGCAACTAGCGCAAATTCATTCAGTGCAAAGGTCTCTACTGCGATTCACCAAGGCTATAATATTGATTCGGCGTCTCCTCGATAGAGCATGTCTACCAAGATGATAGACTAAGAAGATGACTGAGCAATAAAGAGTCGAAAGAGTGGGAAGCAGCCAGAATGAGCAAAGCAAAAAATGGAACAAAAGCCCTAACAACCCATCAAGATTAAAAGTTCTAGGCCTCGGGGACCCAGAAAAGTTATGGGCCTCGGGGATCCAAAAAAGTTCAAAAGCTTTTCAGCCCGGCTACAGAGTTCAAGGGAAAGAAGACCGAAAAGTGCTTTATGCCCATAAAGGGGCCCTTACAAGACAAGCAATAACGTTGGTCAAAGCCAACGCCTGCATTGTAAAACAAAATAAAATTGATTTTTTACGCCTTATGGGTGCCTTCTTCTTCCTTGTTCTCTTCTTCAGGGGGGTTCGTTGGAAGAGGGGCCTTGGAGCTGGGGAAATCAGGATGGCCCTTACCCATGGATGCCAGTGTCACTTCCAGAGGAGGAGCGTCATTCAATGCCTCCAGGCAACATACCTCTTGGACCTCATAGTCGAAGTTGGCCAAACGCTAATCTTTGTGAGCCGCAGTCAATAAGTCCTTAGCCATTTCCCACTAGGCCCTTACTTCCACCACGCCTTCAGCCATATCCGCCTTGGCTACAACCTTGTCTGCCTCCTTGGACTTAGCCTCTACCTGGACAACAAGATGATCTGCCTCTCCTTGAGCCTTCGCTAGCGCTTGCTTGAGATCCATGACTTCGCGACTCTTCGCCTCTGATTCCTTTTGCAAAGCTCTAGTCCTTTTCTTCTCAATTGAAAGCTCTGCCAAGGCATCTTCACCAGTTCGTCGAGCCTTGGCCACCTCCTCTTTCAGGGCCCATGTGTCCTCTTGATTGAGAAAGGCGACAACGAACGCCTACAAAGAGAACTAAATTCAACAGTCAGCCAAAGCAGCGGAAAGGGAGCCGGTCAAAAGCTTACCCCGAGAGTCTTGGAGCAAACATCCTCCTAGGAACAAGCATGTTTCTCCATTATGTCAGCTACACCAGTGGCCAAGAGGTAGTCAATGAGGGAGTCTTGCTGAGAAGGGGGAGCCTCAATGGAAGCAAGAGTCGAAGAAACCTCCTTGACAGAGCGAGATTTCTTGACGGAGGAGAAGCAGCTGGAGCCCCAACCCTCTTCTTGACCAAGGATTTGCTTTCCTTGGCTAGGATTTCATCTGAAACAGCCTCAACATCCACCAATTTGGTACTGCCTCCTATGTACTTCTTGAAAGCTGCAGAAGTCGTGTTCGCAGGTCTTTTGCTTATGTCTGCTCCCGTAAGCGACAAAGGAGCAAAATGATGGAACGGAGCCAGTCAAGGTACCTAGGAGAAAATCATAAAGGGTTTACCAAAGATAGAGGTATATCCCAAATTGTGCTTTCTAATCAAGATTTCAACCGCCCTCCAGCTCTTGGGGAGTCCCAAGATTGCCTCCACTCCTGTTCTGCCTGGCTATGGGGGTGAAGTCTTGACCTCTGCACAACAACAAATCAAGCACAAAGTAAGGCGTTAGCAAGGCCAAGAAATATCTAAACTGAATCAAGTCTACAGAACTTTGTGTTCCTAACTAGTTAAAAACCATGGGTTATCTCCCAAAGAGAGAAGATAATAGCGGTTTCTGTAGACCTCATCCTTGGCCATCCGCATGTAGTGAGCCCAGTCGTCTATCAAGGCTTCCTTACCCATTCTGGTGTGCAGATGATACCTCAAAGGTTCACTCTGGTAGAAGAAGAAGAAGTAGGTGTAAAGAACCTCATCTACTCCCACCGGGATGGAGGTCAACTCTGACATTGCTTGGATAGACGTCAGAATGAAGAAGGTAGGAGGAGAAAATTGATTGGGGCAGATCCCAAGCTTGTTGGCCATCGCTATCACTAATGAAGGCAGCGATCTCCGAAAACCAGCCTCTAGATAAACTTCGTATATGGCGATGTCCGAGGGTCCGCAGTTGGTAGCCCTATGGGTACCATCCGCGCATCTGAATGGAAGGCTTGGTGGAAGGTTAAAAAGAACCCGCGCTTCCTCTAACGACATTTGGTCAAGGATCGACGACAAATTGGGGAGTACTAAAACCTTTGGAGGCATTCTAAAAAGATCGTGTTTCTTTAAAAAGAGGCTCAATCGGGATCCTACGGAAGGCGCTAACGACGCAAGAGGAGATCAGAGAAAATTCGTTACCTTAATACTAGAAGCTGAAGTGGCAGAGACGCGAAAGACGGGAACCGTTAGAGATCTATAGAATCAAAGGAGAAATGGTCAGAAAACCGCTCAAAGATCTATGGAAAAGATCATCAACGGTGAAATCTCTAAGTCAAAGTCAAAGATCTACTACCAACGCCTCAGTACAATCGCTACTAAGGGTAAAAAAAAAGCCAGATCTACCAGAAGTGCGCCCAGGACTTACCGGTAAATTCAAAGGAAGTGGTGGTCTTTCGAGAGAAAACCCTAATCTGAATTTGAGGAGGCACGTGAAAAAGTAAAATGACCAAGACTCATCACTTTTCCGCCTATATAACCCTAGCGATTATGAGCCAAAGACAAAAAGAGAAGCTTAGATTATGCCATGGAGTTCAAGCCTAAGAGTTCATCAAAAAGATGCGGTCCACCAAGCGCTAATGAGACTCACCAAAATGAAGCCATAGCAGCGGAATTATGGCGGGAGCTTTTCTTATTTTTATTATTCTTACAAAGTCGATCCCAAAACTAAAGTATGAACCAAAATCTCTTAAGACAAGATCTACTCTTCAAATTCCATACGTGGAAAATGAAGAGTGGGGGCAACTGTTGGAGGTAATTCTATTCCCTTAAAGTCCAGTCATAGCCTAGATCAAAGAGACATAAACAAACCCCCTAGTTGTAGATTCTAACCAAGGCCATAGCCAAGGATACCATCGCCAAGTTGAGGCCATAGCCAAGGTTGGGCGGATACCCCCTAAGTCGGTCTAAGATCTTAAGAGATAAGGACAAATGCCTTAATGAATCTTGGAAAATATTCCTTTTGTATGATAAGCTCGAGTATAGGAGTTATCCATAAGATAAATGGAAAAACCCTAACTCGAAAGCTATAAATACAAAGGGAAGAACCCTAATTCAAGGATCCAAAAAATCCGAGACTTTACACCCAAAAAATACATTCTTTTGTAATCGACCTCTTATTCATCAATAAAGAAGAGTCTTTTGCATACTTTTTCTTTTTCGCTCATCTTTCTTCTTCCAAAACCCTAAAAATCATCGACATACCTTGTCCTTGCTCTTCTCCATCGAAGAACGTCCAAAAAACCCCCAAACAGAAACTGTCAGAAAAAAATTTATTTATTAAATTATTAAACTAATCAAAATTACTGAAAATAATTTATTTATTTAATTATTAAACTTACTTATTTATTAAACTAATTGATTCATCAAATTATTAATCTAGTTTTACTCGAATTATAAATTTCAGCTTAATATATCTAACAAATTTTATAATATAACGTTTAAAATTTTTAAAATACTATAATATAATATAATATAATATAATATAATATAATATAATATAATATAAT
>OVAN01013265.1:0-12979 GCA_900406275.1 Anastatica hierochuntica
AGAAGGATGGGAGGAACCATATGTTGTCTCAGCAGACGGAGAGAAGCTCCCTAAACCAAAGGATAAGTGGATAGATGCTGAAAAACTTGCATCAAAGTTTAACTCAAAAGCAATGACTGTGATTTTTGGAGCTGTAGACCTGGAACAGTTCAAGCTAATCCAAGGAAGTGAGTCCGCTAAAGAAGCATGGGATACTCTGAGAAATGCGTTTGAAGGAGATGCAAGTGTAAGAAGAACCCGACTGGATCATCTGGCTTCGCAATTTGAGAATTTAAGAATGGAACCTAATGAATCTATTAAAAGTTTCAGTTCCAAGCTGAGTGCCATGGCACACGAAGCTTCAGTGTTAGGTAAAAAATACAAAGAAAAGAAACTGGTGAAAAAACTTCTAAGGTGCTTGCCTCCAAAATATACTGCTCACAAAGCTGTGTTAAAGATGACTGAAAACACTGACACGCTTAAGTTTGAGAAGCTTGTGGGAATGCTCAAAGCAGAAGAGATGGAAGCCACTGCAAATCTGAATAACACACATAAGGGTGTGGCACTGACAGTTACCGAAAAAGATGAACGCATACAAAAACTTGAAGACAACATGAGTCTGCTAGCAAGGAATTTTGGGAAGATGTTGAAACGAGTAGAGAAGGGTACCAACAAGACATTGAATCGCTCAGTTAGATATGGTGAAGAAAAACTGGGACGACCGGATTCAGAACTTTCAACCATGAGGAATCCGCGTTCTGATCGAGACACCGGAAGGAAGAAATCAGACATTCAATGTTTTGAGTGTGAAGGGTATGGTCATGTCAGAATGGATTGTCCCTTGACTAAACGCAAAGATATTCGATGCTCTGAGTGCAAAGGCTTCGGTCATGTAAAAACAGAGTGCCCAAATCTCGCTAAAAGAAAGGAAAGATCTTTCCTTTGCTTCAGTGACTCAGAGACAGATGAGGATGATGACTCGGAGATGCTAAATTTTGTTGCTTTTGCCGCTAGAACAGATGGGTCCAAGAACAGAGTTGAATCTGATTCTGAAAGTGAGTGTGATCAGGAAATTGACCCTAAGCTGGAATATCGTAAGTTGTATGATAGCTGGGTAAAGCTAAGTAATGACAATCTAAAGCTGGAGAAAGAGAAAGCTATGCTAAAGGCAAAGGTAAACATACTAGAAATGGAAAGTATCCCTGTTCAAAAGGAGGAGGCCAAAACAGAGACTCAAATTGATAAAAATGTGTCACTCAATGAGAAGACTGAATTACACATCAAGTCGATGGAGTCTAGACTGGATCACATGCAGGATGTCATTGACCAAGAGAGAGAAAAGTCGAAAAATCTTGAGTATACTCTACAAGAAAATCGGAAGAAAATCCGTATGTTGAATTCAGGCACTGAAAACTTGGAGGATATCCTGTCAATAGGACAACCACCTAAAGTCAACTGGGGTTTGGGATACACCCGATTTAAGGAGAAACAGACCTTGGAACAAAAGAAGAGGTGTTTCTTGGAAACTTTGTGAGAAGCAACCAGAATAGTCATGCGGAAGAATCCAATCTGAAAACTGGAAAAGGATTGGTTGATCTGAAAGCAAGTAAGTTGCAGCCAATAAACATGAAAGCTTCCCAACCCAGGATACAAGCCCATCTGACCACCTATGTCAGAAGCAGAGGATGTTTATTTTGTGGAAAACAGAATCATCGGGTGAAACATTGCTCTCTGAGAAAAAGAAGAATCGGCCATGCTTGGAGGACCATGCAATGTTATATGGAGCCTACTAAAGTTGGGATGGTATGGATTCCTAAGAAAGTGTTGTACGCCTTGACTGAGCATAAGACAGAAACCAAGAAAGCTGTGACTAAAGAAACTAATGTCAGTCCAGAAGGGAGCTTACTATTGACCTGCAATTTTGCTCAACTAAACATCTGTGATGTGTGTGATACAGGCAACCTGTGTGATATTCAGGTAGAAAACTCAAAGGTTGAGGTTCCAATGCTTAACAATGCAGCTTACACCTCCGTTGAAGCGGAAGATGCAGCTAAATGGTATTTTGATAGTGGATGTTCACGCCACATGACTGGAGATGCTCAGTCTCTGCGGATACATACTGAGTTAAGGGGAGGAAAGGTAACCTTCAGCGATGGTGGTCAAGGGAGAATACAAGGTGTTGGCACACTGGACCGATCAGATCAACCATAGCTAGCTAATGTGTATCTTGTGGAAGGTCTCAAGGCTAACTTAATAAGAATTAGTCAGCTGTGTGATGAAGGGTTGAAAGTAATATTCACCAAAACAGAGTGTGAGGCTGTGGATGAGAAAGGAAACATTGTTCTTTCAGGGATTCGGTCTGGCAACAACTATTATATGTGGAGACCATCTGAGAAGTGTATGACAGCTGTAGCATGCAAGCTGGATCTGTGGCACAAGAAGCTGGGGCACATGAACACTAGGGCTCTATGCCGCCTGGTAGATTCTGAAGTGGTAAGAGGAGTACCAAAACTGGAAGGCAGGTCTGAAATAGTTTGTGAGGCATGTAACGAGGGAAAGCAAGTCAAAGTCCACCACAGTAGGGTCTCAAACATAACTACCAAACGAGTTCTGGAACTAATTCATATGGATCTCATGGGACCAATTCAAACTGAGAGTATCTCTGGAAAAAGGTATGTTTTCGTTTTGGTGGATGACTTCTCACGATACACTTAGGTTAGGTTTCTGCGAGAGAAAAGTGAAGCATCTGAAAGTTTCAAGATACTTGCCTTACAACTCAAAACTGAGAAAGGAAGCATAATTCACATCAGAAGTGACCAAGGTGGATAATTTGTTAATGAGAACTTTGAGAGATTCTGTCAAAGTTAAGGAATAAGACATCAGTTCTCAGCTCCACGGACACCTCAGCAGAATGGAGTTGTTGAAAGGAAGAATAGAACTCTTCAGGAAAGGGCCAGAGCAATGATGCAAGGAAACAATGTATCACACAAATTCTGGGCAGAAGCAATTAATACAGCGTGTTACATTATCAACCGTGTGTACGTGAAACCTGGTTCCACAATGACTCCCTATGAAATCTGGAAAGGGAAGACCCCAAATCTTAGCTACTTTCATGTCTTCGGATGTGTGTGCTACATCTTAAATGACAAGGACAACCTGAGAAAATTTGACTCACGAAGTGATGAAGGAATCTTTCTGGGCTATGCAACTAACAGTATGGCTTTTTGTCCTTTCAATCGAAGAACCCAAATGGTGGTGGAATCAGTGAACATTGTGTTTGATGACAACAACAACAGCTCACAGTTTCAAGAAATCGTACTGGCTGAAAGTGAGTCATACAGGGGTAGATTGTCTCATCAGAATCCAGAATCTGATGATATGAAAGTTGAAGAAGTAAAAGAGCAAACTGAAAGAGCGGTTGTTCAAGTGCACAAAAATCATTCAGCTGAGGATATCATTGGGGATCTAAATGATGGTAGGATTACCCGAAAGAAGAAGATAAACTTCAAAGATATGGTTCTGCTTGCTGAAATCGTTGAATTTGGATGTTTTGTCTCTTTCATAGAACCGAAAAACATTCAAGAAGCCCTTGAAGATGAATTCTGGACAAATGCATGTCATGAAGAGTTAGAGCAGTTCTCACGACTTCAAGTGTGGGACTTGGTTGCTAGACCAAAAGATGTGTACGTCATTGGGACAAAGTGAATCTTTAAGAACAAGATAGATGAGAATGGAAATGTTGTCAGAAACAAAGCACGATTGGTAGCTCAGGGGTATACTCAGGTTGAAGGAGTGGATTTTGACGAGACTTTTGCGCCAGTAGCTAGGCTAGAATCCATAAGGCTTTTGCTTGGTATTGCTTGTGATTTGAAGTTTAAGTTATACCAAATGGATGTGAATAGTGCGTTCCTAAATTGTTTACTCCAGGAGGAAGTCTACGTGGCTCAGCCGAAGGGATTTGAGGATCCAGATCTACTTGACCATGTTTATCACTTAAAAAAGGCCTTGTACGGTCTGAAACAAGCGCCCGGGGCATGGTATGAAAGGTTAGCACAATTTTTGCTTGTGTCAGGGTTTGTCTGAGGGAATGTGGATAAAACGTTATTCATTTTGACAAAGAATGAAGATTTTCTGGTGGTACAAGTCTACATTGATGATATCCTGTTTGGAGGAACAGACCAAGTTCTGGTTGATGAGCTTGTCTCGACCAAGACTAAAGAATTTGAAATGAGCTTGGTTGGGGAACTGACCTACTTTCTGGGATTACAAGTAAAGCAGCTGGAGGATGGGATATTCATCTCACAGGCATCATATGCTCGAAATTTAGTCAAGAGATTCAAGATGCAAACCGCAAAGGAATCAAAGACTCCAATGAGCACTAATACCAAACTCTCTAAGGATGAGAATGGTGTCAAAGTGAATGAAAAACTCTAAAGAGCTATTATCGGGAGCTTACTTTATCTCACAGCGAGTAGGCCTGATCTGTGCTACAGTGTGGGAATGTGTGCCAGATATCAAGCAAGTCATAGAGAATCCCACATACTGGCAGTCAAACGTATCCTTAAATATGTTAAAGGAACTCTAGATTTTGGTGTTTATTTTACCAAGGACACTAACTCTAACCTTGCAGGATTTTGTGATGCAGACTGGACAGGTAGCTTAGACGATCGAAAGAGCACCTCAGGAGGATGTTTCTTAATGGGAAACAACCTAATTGCTTGGCACAACAAGAAGCAGAACTGTGTCACTCTGTCAACAGCTGAGGCAGAATATATTGCACTAGGTAGTTGTTGCACTCAACTGCTATGGATGAAATAAATGCTCAATGATTACGGTATTTATACTGACTCTTTTCTTGTCTACTGTGATAATGTGAGTGCCATCAATATATCAAAAAATCCTGTTCAGCATTCTAGAACCAAACATGTTGATATTAGACACCACTTTGTTAGAGAACTTGTTGAGGAGAAACTTGCAATTATTGAGCATGTTACTACAGATAGACAACTTGCTGACTTGTTCACTAAACCTTTAGATCTAAACACCTTTTGTCGTCTGATAAAGGCTTTAGGGATATGTGAAATCTAGTGTGTCACCCAAGAACATGTTGTGTGTTTCATTAAGACCATCTATCACTTTCCTCTGTTTTAAATCCCTGTTCCTTATCACCAAAAAGCTAAAACCTCTGTTCAACTAGTGAGACAATACCATTCACAGGCTGGGTCTATGGAAATATTTATGTTGTATGCTACTTAAAAAAAAAGGGAGAATCAGAGGAAATAATAAAATGATACCCTAGAAAATTAGGGATATTCAATTCTCAAGCTAAGAAATCAATAAAAAAAATAAAATGATACCCTAGAAAATTAGGGAAAATTTGATTTCAAGTATAACACAAGTATATATTGTTTGACCCAGTCTGTTCAGGGACCTCTCACATCAAGGAGTGTGGACACCTATCCTAGATAAGGATAATCTCTCCTTGCTTAGTTGATCAGTTGCTCTCATTTTGAAAAACTTCAACCTTATGGTTTGTGATATGAGTGGTCTATGAAAACACCTTGTGTCTTGGTCTGTGGTCACCATAAAAGGAAGTAACAATGTCAGTCTACTATCGTGTAACCTCTGCTTATTTATTCAAGTGTTTTCCTTGCAAGTATTTATCCGTGTGTAACTCAGTCATGTTTTGTGTTTCTACTTTGTGTTAAGATTCTGTTCATCTGTGTTGTGATTAGTTCCAGTATTAGTCAAGCCTACTGATCTTTGGGCCGAAAAGCCCAACTGCTTATTTTTTACTGATAATCAGCCAAAAGCTGTGTCGTTTTTGTGAGGCGGTTTGTGTTTCAAGTAAAGCGGGAAAGTGTCTTTTAAGGGTGTGTCTCACAAACCCTAATTGTGCCGTCAATCATCTCATCACTGATCTCTTCACAAATCTCTCCTCAGATTGTTGCTCTCAAATCGTTTCACTATGACCCGTACTCGTTTTCAGCGTGAAGCCCTCCATCGTGCCGCGGCTGCCTCGGTTCCATCACGACCTTTACCGCCTGGATCTGAGCCTCCCATCATCACTGTAGACGGTCCTTCTGAAGAACCACACCAATCTCGCCATCAATCTGGGAAGGAACCCATGACATATCAGGACGGGGACTGGGATGATGTTCCTATCTATGATGAACATGCAGAGCATCGGGATGAAGAAGAACCCTTTCATGATGGCAGAGAAGGAATCGATTGTGGGTTTGCTTCTTTTGAGTTGCGCATGGAAGAGAATAGACGAGTACATCGTCGCAAGACACATATGTTTCCTGCCATTTACAATACTCTTCCTGTGCGCCCTTTCAACCAGAAATTTCTCACATCAAAGGGAGCCGAAGCTTATAAGAGTTTCAAGGTACGTTCATTTCTTGATCAAAAATACATGCCTCTAGGGAAGCCTGAGATGTTGAAGCCTGAGATGTTGGGAGCCGAAGATGTTATAAGACCAACTGGGTTGTTATTGACTGTCATAGAGATCGATCAATATGTAGAACAAGTAGTCAGAGAGTTTTACAGCAATCTTGGTGATTTTTCGTCAAACTCAATGGATATGTGTTTGGTCTACTTGCGTGGTGAAATGTATGAGTTCTCTCATGATCTCATCAATCGGATGTTCATTAAACCACCTGACACACATCCTACTTGTGACTCTGAAGTTTACATGGATGAGCCACTTTCTGAGGCCATTATGCTGCTTACTGGAGGTCGCAAGAATCGCTGGGAGGAGTTCCAATCAAAGCATCTTACTCCCACTATGGCTATTCTCTACAAGCTTTGTTGTAGGAATTGGATTCCCTCTGCCAACAGCACTACTATGACACAGATCAGGGCTAAGTTTCTCTACATGATTTGCAACTACAAAAGGTTTAGCTTTGGAAGGCTTGTGTATGAGCAAATTCTGGAAGTGTATAGGCACCCTGATCAGCTTGGTCTTCGGCTTCCTTTCCCCAATCTCATCTATCAGCTTCTTCGTTTTCAACGAATTGTTCCTGTGTATCGCAAGGACAAAACTTCTTCTGCCCCTTGAGTTGTCTCCCTGGATAAGAGTGCTCATGGTTCTGGTAGAGAGCATGACCCTGCGCCTCCATCCTTGGCTTTCGATCTCAGGAATTTGAAAAGAATGATCTATCAGATGGAGATGCGTTTGAAAGGTAAGTTCTCTTCTCCTTGTCAGATGTTTTGCTCTTCCCTCACCTTGTTTTTGTGTGATTATGCATCCAAACAGGGGGAGAGTATGGTGTGTATGTTCGTGAAGACTCTGATGATGGTGCCTCCTCTGCTGATGCTATGGAGGACTCTGATTGATGCAGTCAGTTGACATTATATGTGTGTTTTGAGACTAGTCTGTAATCGGTCTGTGAACCCTTTGGTGTGTTGTAGCAGGACCTGTTGTGTTTTGTTTCAAGTCTAACTGATGTTTCCTGTGTGTCAAAACACTTGCTTTCATTATGGTTGGTCCTATGGATATGTGATTCAGACTAATCTCTAATGTGAAATATGAGACTGTTTCTGTTTAGACTGCCATTTAGACAGATGCTTGGATTAACATAATCAAACAAAAAGGGGGAGAATGTGAGTGTTTGGAAGAGCCGAGGAAACTGGTGGCACAAAGGGATGCTTGTGTGACTCAGATATGACGAGGATTAACACGTGGAGCTGATGTGTCGAGTTCGTGAAAATATGGAAAGAAGAGAAGATTTACATATCTTGGAAGATAGCGTCAAGATTCTCTAGGTCAAGGAAGAACACCTATTTAAGAGAAGAAATTAGGAAGAGACGGGTGTGCGTTTGGTGAGAGAGAGAGCTCTTGAGAGAAAAAAGTTCTTAGGGTTTTGAGTGAAACAAGCAGCTGTTGCTGCTTTCTAGTTAGGTAGTTTTTTAGATATTGGTCAGTCGTTTTAGCAGAGAAAGCTGTTAACGTAAAACTGATCAAACAAAGACTTGTAAGTTTTGTTTGAGAGATATCTAATAAAAAGCGTATTGAGTGATTTCTGAGCTTTTTAAGTTAGATCAACGCATCCGTTCTAACAAAAAGTTGGTAGATCAGTTCCCAAAGGCGAACAAAAGTATCTTGGACCGCACTAAATCTTATCATCGACCGACCTTGATACCTGTCTCGGATAGAAGCAAGTCATTTGTGACAATTGTTAGATTCGACTAACGTAGATAGGGAAGGAAGGAGTTCGCTATGCAATTTTGTAAGCTTGGAATGTTAGTGGTTCGTGAAACATTAGAAATGTTTTGTGTGAAATACATAATTGTAGAAAGGGTTTGAACCATGGAAAAATAGAACACTGTCAATTTGAGCGAATGAATTCAACATCTGAAAATAGGGATTGAAGTGGGGTCCTTATCACATCATCCATGTTTTGGCCACATGTCTTACTTCAAATGCAAAGTGGCCTATATTATGGTTAGGAAGAACTTTATTTGCAACAGAGAAGCTAACAAAAATGACTGAAGGTTGGTGATAGGAACTCCAAACATTTTCATGCGTTAGTTAAAAACTGACAGAGCATGTAAGTTGGTGGAAAAGCTTGTTGATGATGCATGTATTACTCATACATTAGAATCATCGAAGGGTGATGTGCCATCTTCGTATTTTCATAATTTGTTTTGCTTTACAATGCCCGATAACTTTTCAAAAATTTCTAAGTTTCGAGCAAAAGGATTCGTCTGATAAGCTGATGAGTCAAATTATTAAAGATGAGATTAGACAAGTTGTTTTTGCGGTAAGCCTTCATGTGCACTAGGGCTGATGGTATGAATGGATGTTTTTTTCAAAATTATTGGGATGTTATTGGGGTTAAGGTCACTGAGGAAGTTTTGGAGTTTTCTTAACTCTGGAACTTTTCCATCCGATTGGAACTACACACTTATAAGTCTTATTCCAAAGAAGAGTGTCTCGATAATAATGAATGATCTTTGTTTGATTAGACTGTGCTATGTGCATTACAATACTGTATCAAAGATTTTGGTTGCGAGATTGAAACATTTGATGTCTATCATTACATCGTCTACACAATCAGCTTTTGTGAAGAAATGTTTGATTTCAGATAATATAATTATAACACATGAGTTGGAAAAAATTTTGAGATCTCATAAGCGAATATTAAGGGAGTTCGTGACGATTAAGACAAACATGTCAAAAGAACAGAATATGGTTGAATAGAGTTATCTTCAGACGTTGTTAGTTAGTTTTGGTTTTCCCCAACATTAAAATGTAAGAGTTTTGTTCTTCATGAAATTCGTTAACTACTTGGTGCTTATTAATGGTCAAACACATGGTTTATTTAGCTCTGAACGCGATCTACGACAAGGAGATCCTTCATCTTCCCATTTTTTGTCTTGTATATTAAGGGCTTGATTCATTTAGTTATGAAGGCTGAGAGGAAATGAATTTCAAAAGGCATTCTATTTTTTTCTTCAAGATCATTGATCCATCATATTTTGTTTGCAGATTATAGCCATTTTCTATGTCAAGCCACGAAAGAGAAATGTGTGGTTTTGAAATCAATTTTGAAGACTTATAAATAGGCTACAAGGCAAGTGATTAACAATTTAAAGTCCTCTGTTAATTTTGGCTCAAATGTTGATACATAAATGAAGACTAGGATCCAAACTAATTTAAGTATCTGCAACGAAGGAGGATTGGGGACATACTTGGGTCTTCTCGAGTGTTTTGGTGGATCCAATATCCAAATGCTAAGTTATATCCTAGAGAATTCGAAGTCGAGGCTGACCAGATGGTTCGCACGTACATTGTCACAAGGTTAAAAAAAGTTTTATTAAAATTTTTTAGTTACGTCAATGTCAGTATATGCGATGTCTTTTTTTAGACTTCTCAACCTGTGAAAACTTGAATAATGTGATGTTTAATTATTGGTGGAATATGTCAAAAGAAAAATGGAAAATGCATTGGATAAATCGGGTTAAACTATATATGCAAAAGAAGGATGGACACTTGAAATTTCGAGATATCAAAATCTTAATCAGAGATTTGATTGAGCATGATAGCCTTTTTATTCGTGTTTTGAAATTAGATATTACAACAATAACGAGTTTTTGAAGGCTAGAGTGGGTAATCAACCTTAGTTTATGTGGCGTAGTATCTTACATGTTCGATCTTTTTTAGTTCATGGATTGTGCATAATGATCAGAGATGAGTATTCTATTTGAGTATGGTTGGATCCATGGCTTTTTGATGGTCTCACGCTAAGTCTGCTGATTAAACTTTTAATTATTGATCTGAACATGATGTTTCTTGTTTTCATTAATCCTTCTATGCTTGGCACGAAAAGAGAGAAGCTTGATGAGATTTTCTTTCCAGATGATATGTTAGGGATCTTATGAATGAAGTCGATGTTGCATCAAAAATATTTTTTATACGTATGCACAATAGGAGCAAGAATTAGTTAGTCGTCGGGTTACTAGTTAATCTATGAAATCAACAAGGCGAAGTTACTATGTGAAGTAGAGGAATTACCATCTTTAAAGGAAAGCTTATGGAAAGTGTCTATAACACCAAGGAAAAAAATTCATGCGAAAGGCTATGAGTGAAGCTCTTTCTATAGCATATTCTTTAAAAGGCAAATGATTAAGGATGGATCCTTGATGTTAGATTTTGTTGAAGAAGGAAAAAATGTTAACCATGTTCTATTCTCTTAAACAAAAGCTAGACAAACTTGGGTTTTGAGTAATTTTCCATTGCTAGCGAATAATATTTACTCAAGCTTAGTGTATGTGAATTTTAGTCATTTTCTTCATGAGTGCATTAGATTTTGTAGAAGAAGAGAAATAAAATTTTGTTTAAAAGGAAGACAAGTTGATACCATGGAGAGTATCAATAAGATTTGGAAAGAAACTTTAGAGTTGGTCCATGCTCAAACGATCGAGGATGCATCGGAATGTGATTTGGACAAAGCCGAGAGACAATAAATGGGTATATGGACACCACCGATTAATGATTAGTTCAAATATAATATTAGGGTCTCATGGTAAAAGAAAATGAGGTTGTGTTAAGGGTATTGGATCCTAAAGAATCACAATGGTATGATGTTATTTCAAAGTCGTAGAGCCTTTAGTTTCGTCGATGATCTTGTGGATGCTAAACACAAAATTTTTCTATAGGCTATTGATTGTATGAAAAATCATCATTTGACCCGGGTTATTTTTTCTATTGAAGCTAAAGAACTAGTTGGTGGGATAACTAGACCTCCTAATTAGTCAAAGGCTATGCATTGGAGAGTCTTGATGCTCTTCGTAACATAGCTGTATAGAAACTAAATTATATGTGTATAGCTTTGAATAGATGTGCCCTCATGATTGCTCGAAGCATCACAATAGAAGATACATGTGGTTACCTCGGGTCCGCCGGAGTGGTTGGTATCATTCTTTGAAGCAGAGAGTCATGATGCATATGTTTTACTATTACTAGTTATGTTCTTTGTATGTTCTCTCTTTATTTCTTGTGATACACTCTGATTTTTACTATGTTTAGCTTGTTTTTTCATTTTTTTTATTGTCGACAATGATGTTCATTTAATAGTGAAAATTCCATTGGACATACAAGTGGTTACAAATCGTAGCATTAAAATCTAACTAATTAAAAGTTGGTCATTGTGAGCCCACAGTTACCCACATAAGAATTTTAAAGACAATCCCCCCTTTCGCCACGTAAGCTTGGTGGGGTCCGCTACACATATCTCCCTTTGCTGAGCCAAAACGCAATGTACCACTTTATCTCCAATAGGGCCTCCTACAAAATAAGCCCACCTCCCCAAAGCATTTTGGAGCCCCTTAGGAGCCTATGCGATTCACCCTTCCAGTCTTCTTCGAACCCATTAGGAGCCTTTGTAATTCAGCTTTTCATCTCCAAAATAACGTCTCCACCGTCAAACCATAACACCCTTTACGACCTTCGACGCTTGACTCTCTTCCCAGTCTTTCTCTGCCTCCTCTTCCTTTACTCACCGCATTCATAGCTCCATTTAAATCCCCAATTACAGCTTTGTCTCTCTACCTCCTCTTACGTCAACTGATTGATGACACCAACATATATAAGATTCACCCTCCCTACAACCAATCCTAAACCGATCACAATAATTCCCCTCCGAGAACGCCGCTTCACGCCACAACTATGGTGACCCTTCCTGTGATCATCTTTAAATCGATGGAAATGCTCCATAAAATGACAGAGGTTTGTGATATTGCCATCTGATGTTTCGTTACTGTGGTAGTTCTGTAATTCAATGATGCTGATGATATGTGTTCTGTTTCTGACAGTTAATGGAATACTCGCATCTTCTAGACATGGAACACACTCCCGAGGATCCTTATATGCGCATAATGTATGCGTCTAAGCACATTTGATCTCCTCCTTTCTTGATTTCTGCTAAGTTGAGTATGGTTCATGAATTTCACGTAGTTTCTGTCTGATGTATTCACATTTTATCGGTTTTCACTACAGTTTTCGTACGAGAATTACGGTTTTTAGTATGTATTAGGATCGTTTTTGCGCGATTTGTTGTTCTTTGATGTTTTTACAGGAACGCAGTTTGAATGGGCTAAAAGAACGTATTTGGAGTGAAATTCAAGCGCCGAAGGAAGTCTCAAGAAGACTGCGGAAATGTCCACACAGAAGGACAAGGATCGATCGATCCTTTTCCTGTGAAGGGACATGGATCGATCGATCCTTGTCCCAATTTCAGACCAGACCTGAAAATGCAAACCGAAGATTAAAATGAACCGAGTTGTTTACCTAAAACCTAGACTCGACTTTTCTATCAGTTTATGCTATTTTCGATTATCAGAAGAGATTTAGAGGTTTTGTATTCCTTCGAGAGAGATTCGATACTTCTGTACTTCGTTTGAAGAAGATTTCTTATCTCTACTCTTTGTTTAATCGTTCCAAACAATATGTTTTCCCCAATTTCATCTTGTGTTGTTCTGATTTCCATGTGTG
>OVAN01013266.1:0-12977 GCA_900406275.1 Anastatica hierochuntica
TACTAACTGTACGCTTGCAGTAATTTCTTGGGTGAAAACCTGAGCCATCAACAGACAGAAAGACAATGGCGTTGAGGTGGGAACTACCCCTTCGGGGAACTCTTCAAGTTCTCCGAATCGCGAGTATATCTCGACGCATGTGGCAGAATACCTTGCTTTCCGAAAGGATCTGTCTCGTCACGACTTCGAGGTGGGGGGCATTGCTAATGCTGCCCCGGTGGGTTCTTCGATCTCAGTCGCGTCGTTAGTTCTCACATCCGTGTCGCCATCTCCTTCTCCGATCGTTTCAGAAGATGGGACGATTCAGCCGAAAGGTTCTTCAACGACTCATGTTCCTATTGGTGATTCAGAGCAGGGGCCCGAATCGATGCCTCCTCCACTGGCTAGGCGAGAGATCGTACTGGGCTTACGTGCTTTCGGCGCCACTCCCTCTGTTGTTTTAGAGGGGCGCAAGAGGGGCTGCGCCAACATAGAGGTGGCTATGAAGAAGAGGTGCGTTAGAGGGGTTGAGGTCGAACATTCGCCCCTAGGAGATTCTGGCCTGGGTGCGAGGTCGCAGCATCGTGCCAAGGTTCGTTTCGCGGCTCTTTTCTCGTTGCGTTAGATTATTTTTCTTACTCTCTTTTTTGCGCAGTTCATATCTTTAATCGATGGGATGCTTAACGACTGCAGACCGGAGGTCGAGCGTCTTAAGAAAGAGCTTGCTGAATCAAAGGACAAGTCATTGCAGTTTGAGAGGAAGTTGGATGTTATTGAGGATGCCCATTCCCTTGAGTTATCTCGGTTGGAAACTCGGATTGGCGAGCTCGAGAGAGATCTTGGGATGACGGCGAGCTCGTTTCTTAAGGAGAAGATGGATAAGAAGGCTAAAGCCTCGGAGTTGCATCGCATGTGGCATCGAATGCAGCGGAGCTAGAGGCCACTGAGGGGGACTTCGGTTCTATCTTTGCCGCTCTGAAATCTGATTGTACCCTTCTGCTATTTTCCGATAACCCTGAGAGGCAGGATCCCGTGGACATCGAGCTTCGTGACACTGTGGAGGGGGGAGGAGATGGCGTGGCTCCGAGTTCTGGTGATGTAGCGGGTGAGGACACGGTCCTACCCGTGGATGATGAGTGAGGCTGCAGTCCTGTTCAGGGCGTTTGTCTTTGTTATGGTTTGTTCTAGTCAGATATGGTTGTTTTGTTTTTTATGTTTCGAGACTAGTCGTATATGGCTACGAATCCTCCGTCGCTTTGCGGTTTTGTATTTAATGAACGGTGCTTTTATTTCGATGAGTAGTGTTGCGTACATGGAGACAGATTATGAGTTATCATCTCATATACATTCCTTGAAGGATCGTTATATTCGTTGTTTATTTCGGGTGCGAATTTTGGAGAGACTTAGTCTTTTGGATTCTTGTAAACATGCGAATATAGACGAAGAGACAAGTTAAGGGATCTCGTATCGGTTAAATACTATGTCTTGAGATGTTTGAGACCAGTGTGTTGGGTTTAGGGCAAGACCTACGTTTACTCTCGGTTTTAGGGAGTGCAGTGACTAATTCTTGCTTACGTTTTCCGTTTGCGATTTCGACCTGGTTCTGTATCGATATTGAAGTCTCTGATAGGTTCTCGGTTTATATGACTTACATCAATCGAGAACCGAGCATCTCTCCGAAGGCAATTTTGAAGTCGTCTGGAAGTGCTGAACGAAATTTCGGATTTCTTTTATAGCGCGCTATTATCCTAGTCGGATGTATGAGAGCTGTCTTCATGAGATAGCTTAGTCTATTTAGGATGTTGAGAGTTTGTTGTGATCAGCAACAAACTTATTGGCAGATATTACCTTTTATGAGTCTCCGCAAAGGATACGTGCTTAAGGATGTGTTTAGTGTGTATGACTGTTTGATCTTCCTAGATAATTTTTGTATCGAGGAAGGTGTATTGTCGAAAAATGGTTCTTCAAGCGTCTGCGACGTCTCGCGATGCCGAAGATTGGTTTTTCTTTAGTATGCCATGTTTCGCGCTTGAAACGTTTACGGGCTTGAAACGTTTGTTGAGGCGTTTTTGGCGAGCTTAGGCTGCTGGTATAGTCGTAACATAATTTTCATTATGAAGTATTATTGCAATAAAGCGGGTCAATCCGAGACTTTTGGGAATCGTATTGCGTTTTGATATTGTTGATGCAATTTTTTTAAAAATATCGGGTTTAAGAACACGGATATTTCGAAGTTTGGGAGTATACGAGTATACGTATACGTATCCAGTCCCTCCCTTTTTGTTAGAGAGGGGGATGGCTAAAATCGTCTTTCGACGAGGTGCCTACGTACCCCTTTCGGGGATCAAGTCATCTCGTAGTTCAATTTTTTGTTGCGAGTGATTACTCGTTAGGTAAAGTTGTATTGGCTGTTTCAGTTCCGTTGACTACAGCTGGGTCGACGATTTCCTCTGGTGTCGAGAGTATCGCTTTATCGGGAACGTTGGGCTCGGAAGTTTGCTCTTTTCATTCGGACTGAGGTGTTTCTTGAGTTGACGATTCTGGCATGTCTTTTTCTGAAGTATCTTCGGCTAACGCCCGAGTTGTCTTCATTCGTTTGGGTTTAGTCATGGGCGTCATTGCGACTTGTCTTACCTTATGCTCGGCTAGGAAGCAGAGTCGTGACTGTTTTTGGCACCTCCACTTGTACGTGTCTAGTCGCCCATGGTCAACTAGACTTTACGATGAGTCTAGTCACCCGTGGGCAATTAGACCTTGCTCGTGTCTAGTCGCCCATGGGCGACTAGACTTCGTGAAGAGTATAGTCGCCCTAGACCTTGTTCGTGTGTAGTCATCCACGGGCGACTATGCCTTGCTCGTGTTTCCAAAGCGATGCGATTATCTGATGTTTACGGTGATTTCTTGTCGCCCTGAAACCCGTATCTCGAGATCTTTTGGGAGTTATTCAGAAGTCTTGGGTGTTGGATTCGGTGTTACCGTTTTTGACCCCAACAACAATAAATCTCAGGTTATATTCTCCAATCTCATATACAATTAAATTATATAGAATTATGTTGTTATTATTAATCAGTTTATACATTATACATGTATCAATATCATTAGAAATAAAAAAAACATTTATTATAGTTTGGTTAACAATACAATATAACTTCAGCGTCTAAGAAAATAGAATCTTCAACTTCCATTAAACTCTACCAAATTAAACTCTACCAAACTAAACTCTACAAAATTTAAAACAATAATTTTCATGTTATATCTTTCAATCCCATATACAATTAAATTATATAGAATTGTGTTATTATTATTAATCAATTTATACATTAGAAAAATATCAATATCAATAAAAATAACTATAATATTTATTATTATTTGGTTAACAATGCAATATAACTTTCGCGTATAAGCAAATAGAATCTTTGATTTCCGTTAAACTCTACTAAATTTAAAACAATAAATTTTATGTTATATTCTCTACTTTCATGTACAATTAAATTATATAGAATTATGTTATTATTATTAATCAGTTTATATATTATGCATGTATCAATATTTATATATTTACTAAAAAAAACCCTCATTTGTTAATAAAAAAGAAAATATGGGAAAAATTAATTTGTATTTTGGAGGGATATGAGATTTAAATAAAGGATAATCTATGGCTATTCATTATAATTTCTATTAAATTAAATAATATAATTTAGTTATATAATATTAATATATAAGTGGTCTCTTAGAATATAACTAAAATTTCAATAGTTTATATTTTCGTATATTTAAAAGTAAAACTCTTTTAAATTAAGACGAGCACAAAACATAATTTACTTTAAGACGATATTAAACGTGATCTTGCCAAATACATTTCTTAATCGTAATTATTTTTTAAAATTTTAATTATATATTTTTCATTTTATTTTTATAGCTAAATTTTTTTAAAAGAGAAAATATAATTCAATCTACAACAGATTAATTAAGACCAATATTACTGTAAAAATGAGATATTATTTAGTTCACCGCGGGTTTAGCACCATAACAAACACCGAATATGTTTAAACCTAACTGTAAATTTCTAAATTTACTTTATGAATTTATAGATTTTAAAAAAAATTATCACAAAATATTAATTGAAAAGTACTTTTAGTAGAATTACCTTAAATTTGTAAAGAATGACATTAACTATCATTGAAAAGAAAATATATAAAAAAAGGAAAAATCTTTTCATTAAGGATACATAGGTTTTTAAAAATGCTAAAAATTATAATTCAAAATAACAAATAAATTATGTTATCATCAATTTTATCTAAATTCTCTTAATATCTTTTCTAAAATCCATCAAAATAAATATTATTGTTTCTTTGAAATAAGTAAATGACTAGTTACAAATTATTTATTCTCTTACCGTTACTATTTTTAATCTAAAATAAAATATGTGTAAGTTAAAAAATATACTTAATTTAAATAATATTAATATATAATTAATTTGTTAAAATATAACTAAATTCCAATACTTTGAACTATATAAAAGTAAGAAAATTTAAAATTTAATACAACACAAAACATAATTGCCTTTAAGACCATATTAAACGTGATTTTGTCAAATACACTTCTTAATTGTAATTATTTATGAATAATGTAATTGTCTCTAAAACATATTTCTAATTAAAAAATATAGTTTTCTCCATTGTATAGTTATAATTAATTTTTTTTAAAATAGACAATATAACTCAATTTACAACCGATTAACTAAGATTAATATTATTGTGAAAATATATTACTTAGTGCACCACAGGTTAAGCACGTTAAAGAAAACTAAAAATGTTTAAACTTAACTATAAATTTACATATCTAAATTATGAATTTTTAAAAAAAAAATTTACTCATCAAAAATATTAATAAAACATGATGTCGCATATAATGCGGGTTAAATTCTAATTAGTTACATTTTACCAATCAAATAAAAGTATAAGAAATTTTGGAGTGGGATGTACCGGTTTTAGATGATTAGAGCTTGTTGAAATTTTTAAAAAGATTTCGTCCGGAAAATCACGATAAATAATTATTAAGAAAAGAAAAAAATCACAAGAAATATTTGTATTTTCACCAAATGAAATGATTCACGTCAAATAAGTAAGTGAGGCATGACATTGGTTGGTCGGTATTGACAAGTTGAATTATTTTAATACTTTAATAAATTATTAATAAACATTAGTATTAAACTATTTTAATCTGTGGATTGCTCTGTTTGGTTTTCATAAAACCAGCGAAGGATTAACATAAGGGCCTATATAGATTAGGGAGATATTCTATATTTCGGTTAGTGTGAACTTTTGCCAGTGACATCAGCTTTATAAAACAGTACATAACCACATTTCTATATGACTGGCCATTTAGGTATTCATTCTAGTATCGAATCGATTTCATTTGGATATCGGATATTCAGCTTTGAAATTTTAGAATTTGGACTCATTATGGAAATTTTTCGGTTTGGATTCGGGTCGGTTTGTACTTGATATTAGGAACCGTTTTATATATGAAAATTCTACCAATTCGGTTCCATTTCGGATATGTAATCATTTATACATGAATAAACTCGGATATAGTTCAGATATTTAATAATAAAATATCTGATATAGGTCTGAAAAACCCGTAATAAACAAGAAACACAATCTGAATTATGAAATATGTTAGAAAACAATACAATGAAAAGGTTAATAATACATTACAAGTCTTCAATTAAAAAAAATTTTTAAAAGCGTTATTATACAGTACAAAAGAGTCTGAATATAACTGTGAATCAGTTTCAAATGAGTCTATAGTTTCTTATCCATATAGCTTCTCAAAACACATCTTGACAACTTCATTTTCTTCTGAAGATCAAAGACAAAAACTATGATCAACATCTTATTGATGTTTCTCATCCCATCCCAGTATTTATCATACTTCTTCCACATTTCTTCAGCCTTCTTCTTTAGCTCAATATCTTCACTACTACACATTATCATAAGGTTCTTCTTTATTACTATTTCGCGATAGCAATTATAAGAATTTAGTGTGGTTAAAGCTGAGACACTAAGGGTTGGTTAAGATGATTAGAAATCTAGCTAGCCTCTCAACAACATCCTAATCAGTAGTAGCATGAGCTCCTATCCTTTTCTCGTCATTGTTTTCATTTTCCAAGAAATATTCATTACACAATTTTTCTTTTGCTTCTATCTTATCAAATGCTAATCTATACTTAGAGTTCTATTCAACATGAAAAATGTTGAATTACATCTTGTTTTTACATTTAAAGGAAGGCTACCCGTTGACATATTTCCCAAGTCAACTCTTAATTCTAATGATTTTTGTCTATTAATAGATGATTTAACATATAAGATAGCATTACGTATTGCACTCACATTGGCATTTACTTCACTCAGACTATCCTTGACAATCAAGTTTATGATATGAGCACAACATTTAACATGCATATATCCCCCGGCTAAAACCAAATAATCTGTTAATAATTCTAAAAATATGTTTTAAATCTCCTAAGTGTTGATGAGTTAGCATTAGAATTATCTACTATTATGCTAAATTTCTTTTATATGCCTACTCAGCTAAGGTTTTTAAAAGACAGTTAGAGATGGTGTGATCTCTGTGATTCGTAATGTGCTTGAAGGCAATTATCAACTTCTAGTGTCCAATGTGGGTCAATAAAATTCAAGGTGATCACCATGTAGTTGTCATCTAACATGGTCTTATGGACAATAAAAAAAAAAAGAAGGTTAAATATATATATTCAGCAAAATAATCTAAAATATTATAAAATAATCAAATAAGAATCAACATACTTGTAGGTTGAATAGTCCATATGTCTATAGTGAGATAAACTTTATACTTGTTAATCAGAAATCACTGCTTCAAAGTGGCTTTCCTCTTCTTGTACATCTCCACGACGTCTCTGGTTGCTGTTCTTTTTAGTGTGGTTAATGTTGACCTTGTTCCAGAAATGCTTTCATGTCATACAATCTACAAAGGCCAGTGCAAGTTATCCTATCACTAGCATCTTTTGACAGTATTGCACTTGCATTTGTCTCGAGACTCTCTAGTTCTCCGTGAAATGGTCCCAAACATAAGTCCTCGTTCCTACTTTTTTTGCCTTAAGTGGTTGAGAAGTAGCACCACTGGTTCCTGGGTTGTCATTCCATTTGTTTGGAGTATGCAACCCATAATGATTCTCATCTAGTGCAGCTTTTGCATCGTCTTCCATTCTGATGTTTGTAACTGAAGATGGTGAAGAATAAATCTGCACATGGAGAGAATGATTAATCATTACAAATCAATTTTTTTAGTGAAAGAGCTTGGTCTCAAAAGTCCAACAAGCAAGATAACCAAAACTATTTGTAATAATCTGCTGCCTCAAAGAAAATCCATATAATTAAACCTTGGAAAACTGGAATAGTATGTTACCATGTCCATGAAACCTTGAAGAATATATATGGCTTAATTTGACATCAGCTGCAACTATGTCGATGCAAGTTCTTTATCAATCACAACATCTACATGAATTAAAGAAATTCAAATCATGGTTATTGTGTTATGAACGATTTCCAGAAAGAAACGCTATGAGAAGAGTAAAATTTAGTAGTTCAAGATCTAGATCAAGCTCTTGGAACCTTTTCCTCATGTGGGATCTCCATGTCGTATGCATTTTTCATGACAATTTGTTAGAATGGGAACTATCATACCTAAAGCTAAAGAGTACAAAATACATATGAAATTTGACAAAAGGTCAATGTCATTTTGAACTGGAGCTATGGTGGCAGGTGAGGGTAGCGGCGATAGCCGGTGAAGGGAGTTGGATTCTGTTGATTTGGGCCCGGCGACGGACGGTGACTCTCTAGAAGACAGAGCTGGCTCCAAGAGAAGGCCAGTAAGTCACGGTGAATCTTCGCATGCGGGAGATGGCAAAGGAACTGAGCAACGATGAAACCTGATCTTCGAAAAAGCAGTTGACACGCCCACAACATTAGATGAGAGAGTAAGAGGGTGAGACAAATAGAATGAGCGGCGTAGCATGACCGAGATTTTTGGGCCTCTCCCTATCCCGAGTCCAGTGAGTCATTAGAGGACGCGGTTGAGGTTATGGTGGAATCAGGAGGAGTAGAACCAACATCAATGGTTAGACTTTCTTCGTAAAAGTGGAACCTTATGGCGCATGCAAAACAAATCCACTGGAATCGATTACCGGACCAGAAACAGATTGATAAAACAGAGAGTTAAAAGAGATGGATGAGGAAAATAGAAGACGATGAGAAAGCACGATGGGAAGCAGCAAGGACGACGTCACGAAAGCTTCAATATCGGGAAGCTAGCCAGAGAAAATTCCAAATTTGAAAATACCTTTGATTCTCTACTTACAAATTGCAATCGTTAAGAATAAAATGAGAGAAGGTTGAATTCCACTTTAATTTTGAAACTGAAATCGTATTTTACATTAATTTGTGGATTTAATATATATTTTAAAATATTATCAAATAAGATTTCTCATGGCAAAATACGAACAGAAAGAGAGCTATTTGGTTGAAGAATTCTTAGCCACGTGGCATCTTTCAGTGATTTATGTTTTAGTTGAGGTGGACATTCTCTTTGGCTCCATTAGCAATTTTTTATTAGTTAGATGATTATTAAAATGGTTTCATCTGGAATATCATTTTTTCATGTTATTACATCATTTTTAAATATTATTTTAAGGGTTCGAATGGTAACAGTGGTTTTAATGGTGCGGGAAAAGCGGATTTAAACTGCGGTGCGGTTCAACTGCGGTATGAACGGAATGCAAGACAAGTGCGGTTATTGCAAAAAAAACGGCATGAAATAATGTTGATTGGTGAAAAGCAATTTAAAGTGCGGAATAAATTTATTGGTTGGTGAAAAAGAAAAAAATTTGATTTAAAAATATAATAATTTATAATTTTTACTACCACAAGAAAAACATAAATAATTTTTACATAATAAAATTTTGGTTTATAAATATAAAAATATAGTGTTAAGAAAAAAACTACGTAAAAGTATAACATACACATTAAAATAGAAAAATAAGAGAGAAACTAATAAATAGTCTAACTTTCACTTTTTAACAATTGAAACTAGGCATGGACGTTCAGGTATTCGGTTCGGTGCATACTCGGAGCCGTTCGGTTCCGGTTTTTTCGGTTTCAATTCATTTGGTTCTGGAGCTTAGGGTCCATATTGGAACCGAACATTATTCGGTTCGGTTCTGGTTCGGGTTCCAAAATTATGGTTTTGATTCTTTTGGTTTCAAGATTTAAAATCCATTGGTTCTTTTCTCGAAACCGAACTATTATTTTGATTTGTTTTTAAGAAAATAGGGTATTCGATTCGGGTATTTCAGTTCAGTTCTGTTTTCGGGTCTCTCTGTTCTGGGACTTAAGATCCATATTGGAACCGAACACTATTCGGTTCCGTTCCGGTTCAGGTTCTAAAATTTTGTCCAGTTCGGATTTAGTTCCGATTCTGTCGGTTCCAAAGTTTAGTTCATTTGGTTCTTCTATTGGAACCGAACCCGAAACTGAAAACCGAAAGTCCGGTTCAGTACCTGTCTGCTCGGTTCGGGTTGGTTCTTTTGTTCAGGCCTAATTGAAACCATGTCAATGTGTGCAAAAAAAAAACGATACACTTTTTTGGGTTAAAGAATAATGATACAAATTATATAATAAACTATTACATGCGTTATTCATTGAACCACATCCTATTAGCGTTTCAATTAAGGAGGTGTGTTTTCTTATTATGTGTCTGTCTCGGAATCCGTGTGCGGAATTACTTATTGTTTATTTTTAAACGCAAATTGAAACAAATTTTGTTGAATGGTGTCTTACTTGCGTATTTGCAAAATTATGTTGAAAAACGTACCTCACATGTGCTATCAATCATAACCTAAGTATAAACTAAAATATCTAGAATTTAAAATATCATTTTATAAATAAAAAAGTTCAATTCTAAAATAGAGTAATAGATAAATTTACTCTAGCCAAAACTTCATTTTGAATTGGGTTGGAGTAGAAACACTCCAAAATGATGTTTGGAATGAAAATTGGAGTAGGGTTGAAGATGCCTAATATCTAATGGTCGATTAAACGTTCAAATTTGTGCAGACTAAACCAAGCTGAAGATTAAAAGATTTGAAATTGTTTTAATATTACATTTTCATGTAATATAACTAGATTTGTAATTTGTAATACAAACTTATCTATTTCTAGTATATCACATTGTTAAACTAATGCGTAATAGTGTTTATGATATATTTGGAAGGGCTAATATGCCAAATAAAAAAAACATTATTTAATTATGTAGAAGTGATAAAAAAAAAAAATTTAATAATGAAAGTGTTTTACGAAAACATCTCTTTCTCTTAACAAAAAAAGGGGCAAAAAATAATTTTTGTTTTTGAGAGGTTTAGATGGGAGACTCTTTGACATATGTTATAATTTCCATATTTGAAAAGTTAAAATGTGCCATTGCCTTATATTTTGTATGTCGAGAAAACTTTTTCTTTTTTGGTTTTAGTGTTCAGAAAACTTTTTTTCATAAGTGAGTTTCTTATAGTTTTTTTTTTCAAGAGTCTCGAAGGAAGGGGCCTAAGAGTTCTAAAAGCAAAATAAACTTTTAAATTTCTAAAATGTTTTGAAATTTTTATCAAAAAAATTCTCATTAAACGAAGTTATTGACTTGGGCCTAATCATGTTAGAAAACTCGAAAGAAGTAACGGACTGATTGAGTGAGATTTTCTCATTACTAATGGCAATAGCTAAAGAGTATTGTGTGTTTTTTTCTTAATGGGTCGGTTGAGATTTTTTGTGCATGGGACAGGATGAATTGGGCTCAATAGTAGCAACCTATTTCATGTGCCAAACGTTAGTCAAATACCCTAAGAGGGCTATGAATTATTTTGTAAATTTCTTACAAACCTCTATAGGCTAATATCTTCAATCTTATACCTCCGCAGCTATTCCACTTTCGTATGACTTCAGTCAGTTCTGAACTCGTTTAAATGTCTAATTAAATTACCGAAGTTCTCGATCTATCTATCTTATTAAAAAGGAAGATATAGACTTTTTCATGTGTGATTTTTCAAATTGAATATATTTTAGAAAATTTATTAAATGTATCTAATAAATTAAAATAACTCTAATTACTCATTTACATATTCCAACAAACATATTAGAATATTCTAATATTCTTTTCACTTAATCACTATCAAAATTGTAAACCAATACAATTTAAAATTGTCAATTTTCAGAAAATTTAAATATAGTTTGTTTTCAAATTTAAAATAAATCCATAAATTTTAAAATAATTATATTACAATATTTTTATTTTCTAAATAAATTTGTTACAAAAATTCAAAAAAAAATTATAAAGTGATAGAATTTAGAAAATCTATAAAAATTTATAAATAATTTATATAAACTATAAAATTTTAAGTTTAGTCATCTGATGTTTTTTAAAATACTTTTACGGGTTTTGTTTCACGGTATTTCGGGAATTGGATATTATCCGAACTGAACTCATACGAGTATCCGAGGAAATCTAAAAGTTCAAAAATCTCAAATCTAAATCGAACCCATAATTCGATATAATTAAAAATTCTAAAAATTTTGAACTTGAACCCGAATCCGAAACTCAAAATAACCGAAAGTTATAAACACGATACTCGAAAAATCTAAACATGATTAATAATATATAAAATTATTCAAATAACCCGCGTGGCTGCGCGGACCTAAACTCTAGTATTAATTAAATTGAGTGAAATTCAGATCCGACATTTTAGAAACATCTTTATGCAACTCCTCTATATTACATGATCGTGTAGGCTAGTTAGTTACCTTTCTACCAAAAAATATTCTACAATGCATGAATGTTTCATTTAAGATATGATTCTCGTTTCAGAATTAAAGGGGTTGATTGGTTGGGACTGTGACCGTAGACTTTTGCTGCAAACTTTTAAAACTTTGGCTGTAAAGACTTTTGACTGTAAGAAATATGATTTTTACTTTTAAAACTAATAAAAGTATGATTGTTAATAAAAACTGTAAAATATGTTATTGTTACCTTACATGTTTATTTTTTAAATCAAAATATAATTTATGCAAGATTTGAATATTAAAAGTATTTATGTGAAGAATATGAATGTAGTAAATTTAGATATGGATATCTATATAACTATTTTATTTTCTGTTTTCATGATATATAAAATCTATTTTAAAACATTAGAATTTGACTATAGTATTAGAGTATAAATTTATAATATATTAAAAAGTTTTTTAAGATATAACATGAAGGATTTCATTAAATAGACAATAAAAAGATAAATTTTAATCAATTAACATCTTTGTTATAATAAATTATATGTAAATTAATAAATAGATTACAATAATTTTGGGTATAAAAAATTATGAGAGAGAAAAAGTTGGGTTTAAAAGTCACGTCTAAGTGACTTTAGAAAAAACAAAGACAGTTAAAAAAGAGACTTTTAAAACTGTAAAATTTTTAAAGTCTAAAAAGTATGATTGGGTAAAAAAATGTTGTAAAGGCTTTAAAACCCCTTAAAGTCTTCACAGTGCAAAAGCCAATCAACCCTAAAATCAGATTCGAGAATTGTCATCATCCGTGGTGAAAGCATGTCTTTGAAAATCTAGATATCATATTTTCCCGAGAAATTACTATTTACTAGACAATTTACTAACACTATGTTACTAGGCTATTTTCTACTATTTATTTTTTATTGGTTTTGACATATTTATTATCTAAGATTTGATTATATAAGATTTATTTTTATTTCTTTTATTAATTTAATTTATTTATGTAGTTTGTAGTCTTAAATACTGCATATTTTTAGTTCGTAATACTAAAATAATTATTAGCAAAAACTAGCTATATTGATAAGATATATAACAAATGTTAAAGTTGTTAAACCTCATAATCATTATATATATATA
>OVAN01013267.1:0-12977 GCA_900406275.1 Anastatica hierochuntica
CGAATCCTATTACTTGTTCACCGTTAATTCATATCGCTTCGCAATCTATTTTGTATTTCGCTATCTAATTTACTCACGATTTCTGTCTTATTGTCTTCGCAGTTTGCTTTCTTATTTCTTATTCAATAATTCGCTAATTCGCTATCTCGATCTATTGATCTTTGGCTACAGAATCCGTGAACCACATATCATTGACAGTGAGAATTTCGGTTCCCACANTGAGAATTTCGGTTCCTACATTGATATCCAAGCCCATTTTTCTTATCAATTTCGTGGCCCCTTTCTTTTTATTTTATCTCTTTAGTTTTCATTCAAACTTAGCATTTATTTCGGTTTGTTATTTTCTAGGCTTTATGCATGTACAAACACTTATGTTTTCATGCTCTCTCTCTCTCTCTCTCTCTCTCTCTCTCTCTTTCTTCTTTATAAGGGTGTACCCTCTCTTGTAAGAAACTATCCAATTTTTTTTCAAAAAATTTCTTCTAAATTTTGGATCATTGGTCAGTTTTCGTGTGTCGAAATTCAATCTCTTACGACTTATCAAAAGGCTTTTCTACAACCTTTTGTGGCGTCAATCAATCCATCCCTCGAGAAGAGTCATGTGTCGTCTCAGAATCGAGTATGAAAGTTCAAGAGTCTCTCACAACTCTCGGAAGTTTCACTTCATTCCACTCTTCGGTTCTCCATTCTCACCATTTCATCACCATTCTCGCCCATTCCATCTTCCAAGTCTTTCGCAAAATCTCTCCAGTAACCAACGACGAAGTGATGGTCTTAGGAGTCTGAATCGAATCCCCCAGGATCACATCAAGTGGTATCAGAGCCACTTCATCAAAAAAGTTGTGTCATTTCATCTCTAAAGTTGTTTGATATCTCTAAAACTAAGAATCCATTCGCTTCTCAACCGAAATTGAGACTAATATTTTCTAAAATTGATTCTGGAAATTTTGAAAATGTTTAGACAATTTTAACGTTCTATTTTTTCCAGACTGTTCGAGATTTCTGTTTCCAGAATTCTGTCAACTTGCTCAAATTTTCATAATTTATTGGTGATAGATAAAATTCTGAAACCAATTGCATCTGGACCTAGGATGAGTCTATTAGGTTTTAAAATTAATTTGGGAAATTTTGAGCATGATTAGAAAATTTTCACATTCTGTTTTTCCAAGATGTTCAGATTATGAAAATTTCAGAACTGAATATCTTTTGTGTTTGTTTTTCGTGGAATGTTTTTTCTTGCTGTTTTGTTGTAATTTTCTTGCAGGTACAATGTCTGAGACCAAAATCAACCAACCTTTAATCGATTCTCTCATGGCCAGCATGGCGAAAGTGATGGACGAAAAGCTAGACGAGCTGATCAACGAGACGTTGGCGATTTTGAGAAAGAAGAACGACAGTTCCGATCATTACAAACCCATCCAGGACGTACAAGAGTATAACAGAGCACGACCAAGGAAGGAACAAGAGCTTACACTCAAGCCACTGGACCACACATCAAGATCAACATGGAGCAGCCCACAGAAGATCCCTCACACTCCCAAATCCAAATCTGTTTTATATTCTGAATTTTATTCGGCTAATAAGCTCTATAAATTTTCAGGGAAATGAAGGTACTTAGAGCGGGAGGAACACATGGATGATTGGTTTTACGACAACCACATCCCAAGAGATAAGAGATTAAAAAATGCACTGTGCCAACTTACGGGAGATGCTTACAAATGGTGGTGCAAAGAAGTTGATGATTGTTGGTATTACAAGGAACCGGCTANTCTAGGCTTTATGCATGTACAAACACTTATGTTTTCATGCTCTCTCTCTCTCTCTCTCTCTCTCTCTCTCTCTTTCTTCTTTATAAGGGTGTACCCTCTCTTGTAAGAAACTATCCAATTTTTTATCAAAAACTTTCTTCTAAANAATTGAGACTAATATTTTCTAAAATTGATTCTGGAAATTTTGAAAATGTTTAGACAATTTTAACGTTCTATTTTTTCCAGACTGTTCGAGATTTCTGTTTCCAGAATTCTGTCAACTTGCTCAAATTTTCATAATTTATTGGTGATAGATAAAATTCTGAAACCAATTGCATCTGGACCTAGGATGAGTCTATTAGGTTTTAAAATTAATTTGGGAAATTTTGAGCATGATTAGAAAATTTTCACATTCTGTTTTTCCAAGATGTTCAGATTATGAAAATTTCAGAACTGAATATCTTTTGTGTTTGTTTTTCGTGGAATGTTTTTTCTTGCTGTTTTGTTGTAATTTTCTTGCAGGTACAATGTCTGAGACCAAAATCAACCAACCTTTAATCGATTCTCTCATGGCCAGCATGGCGAAAGTGATGGACGAAAAGCTAGACGAGCTGATCAACGAGACGTTGGCGATTTTGAGAAAGAAGAACGACAGTTCCGATCATTACAAACCCATCCAGGACGTACAAGAGTATAACAGAGCACGACCAAGGAAGGAACAAGAGCTTACACTCAAGCCACTGGACCACACATCAAGATCAACATGGAGCAGCCCACAGAAGATCCCTCACACTCCCAAATCCAAATCTGTTTTATATTCTGAATTTTATTCGGCTAATAAGCTCTATAAATTTTCAGGGAAATGAAGGTACTTAGAGCGGGAGGAACACATGGATGATTGGTTTTACGACAACCACATCCCAAGAGATAAGAGATTAAAAAATGCACTGTGCCAACTTACGGGAGATGCTTACAAATGGTGGTGCAAAGAAGTTGATGATTGTTGGTATTACAAGGAACCGGCTATCACCTCGTGGAGAGAACTTAAGAAGCTACTAAGGCGTAAGTATGCTCCACAAATATCAAGTCGGTCAACACAGGGCAATATCACAATCCAAGCAATTCAAGAAAAGAGATCAGCCAAAGTCCCGAATCAAATTAAGACCCCAACACTTATGGAGGCTAAGCCATGGTCATATCTTTTCGAGAAGTTTGCCAAGCACATTAATAATGAGAAAGTGGAGGCTGAGACACGATATTATCCTTTTGAGAAGTTAACAAAGTGTATTAACCATGAGAAACTGGAGGCTAAGATGAAATCTCAATCAAAAGAGGTCAATGCACAAGTTCTAGGTCACAAGCAATGCCTAAAACCATCGCTAGAATCCAACAATGAACCAAAGCAATGTGAGCCCTCTAACCTTTCAAAATCTAGTTGCATCACTTGTTATAATTGTCATAAGAAAGGAAATATTGCTGCAACTTGCCCTGAAGACAAAGAGATAATGTTCACTTCACTAGAATCAAAACTAAACTTATCAAACTCAAGTAGTGAAACGGAAAATCAAGGTTTAGAAATTTCCAATTCTTGTGGCATTCATTTGTTCTTGTCAAAAGATATTGATTCAGGTCATACGAAGGAGAATGAAAATGACAAAGCTGAAGCTAATTGTGAACTTAACACCTTGGGAATCAAAGAGAAGTCACCCGACAAAATCAGTCTTCAACAAATTCCAAAGCAATGGACCCGAGGTAAGTACCTACACTCCAAGAGTAGAATGAACCCTAACTTGTTGTCTTTGGATTTAGGTAAAACTGTATTAAAGAACACATTGTTCGCAAAAGGAAATTCCAATGATGTAAGAATCAGGATCAACAAAGGAACATTGGCTGAAGTTGTGACTCGACAATCAAACCGAGTGAATTGGGCAGAAAATAGTTTTGACGTAGGAGTACTCCGAGGATCAGATCTCACCGACCAAAAGGAATTAGGAAACAAGCTCAAGAGATATGGAAAGTTAACTCTTCAGAGCATTATTTCCAACTAGAATCATCTCGGACCTGAGAGTTACGGATTTTACAAACTAGACGTATTTGAACGTTCCTGATCTAGATATATACGCACTCCAAAGAGCATTCCAAAAAAATCAGAAGGATTCAAGGGATGATTCGATTTGTTCCAAATTCTTAAGCCTTAAAGGACCCATGCTAAACCAGCTTGACGCTAAGATCAATCCCAAGCTGAAAGTTATAAATTTTACAAATCAAGTCATCATGCGCATGCGTAATTCGCGATCTCGCAAGATTGGATCACTTCAAGCTTACATATGGCGACCAGGAGAATGTTTTAAGCTAAGTATTTATGCTTTAAAAGACTTATGTATCAATGCATACACAGATATGATGCTCTTGTCTTTGTCAAAAGTGCCAAGTACATATTTCAGGACACCCATAAAGCGCACAAAAAGGATCTTTAAGCGAGAGGAAGACGATCCCTTCAAGCCACCGGATTTGGTGCAGGAAAAGAATCAAGGCATCAAATACTTCATGTTGATCAAAGAAGAACCACCTGATTCCAACTTCAATCGAAAGCCGAATAAATTATTTTTTCGGAATAACACTCTTACTTTATGAATATTTCGCTTGTGCTATCTTGTTTTCTGTTTTTGCAGATTGTTCAAACTTGGGGAATGCATAAAGAAAATGGAAATCCAAGATGAATAAACTATTTTATGAGCCATTCAAGATCACCAAGATCACTTACGAACTCGACTTCAAAGGTAAGTATAGCGAGAGTCCAATCTTCAAATAGGTTCGGATTTGAAAACAAATCCTTCTCAAGAGGGAGGGAATGATGGATCATGACCAAAAAAGGAACAACAGAAGTCAAAAAGCATGAGGAACAGCTTGTAGCCAAAGAAGCTAAAGGAGCAGGTTGAACACGAGGAGAAAGAAGACCCTAAAAGAGCTTAATGAAGATGAAGCAAGACTCAAATCAAGCTATTCAATGAACCATATACTTAATTTTGGGCTTTCTTAAGTTTGCTTATCCAACTACACTGGTTGAGATTCAAGCTACTTAAGCTTTTCAGCAAAGGAGGTACTAGGACTTGTACTCTTTTCTTCTATTTGGTTTTGTCCCACCGGGTTTTCCGAATAAAGTTTTTTAACGAGACAAGGCCCTAGTACTATATTCAAGAGCCCCCTTGTTGATATTCAAGCCCAATTTTCTTATCAATTTCGTAGCCCCTTTCTCTTTATTTTATCTTTTTAGTTTTCATTAAAACTTAGAATTTATTTTGGTTTGTTATTTTCTAGGCTTTGTTCATGTACAAGCCTTTATGTTTTCATGCACTCTCTCTCTCTCTCTTTCTTATTTATAAGGGTGTGCCCTCTCTTGTAAGAAACTATCCAACTTTTTCTCAAAAACTTTCTTCTAAATTTTGGATCATTGATCAGTTATCGTGTGTCAAAATTCGATCTCTTACGACTTATCAAAAGGCTTTTACGCAACCTTTTGTAGCGTCAATCAATCCATCCCTCGAGAAGAGTCGTTTATTGTCTTTGACCCGAGTCTGAAAGTTCAAGAGTCTCTCACAACTCTCGGAGGTTTCACTTCATTCCACCCTTCGGTTCTCTATTCTCACCATTTCATCACCATTCTCGCCCATTCCATCTTCCAAGTCTTCCGCACGATCTCTCCAGCAACCAACGACGAAGTGATGGTCTTTGGAGTCTGATCCTAATCCCCCAGGATCACATCAATGAGAAATTCAATTCAATTCAACGTGGAGCCTGAATCAAAAATCATAATCCTAAAGGGATATGGTCATTTTGGTAGATCGATCCACTAAAAGTTTTCCGTTCAGTAAAATCTGCAGTCAATAACTACTATAGAAGTAACATGAAAGTTAGCAAAAAACAAAATATCTAGCAACATTAGATATAGTTTCCAACATGTTTTGACTCAATAAAAAACATCAAAATGACTCAATAAAAATAAAAAGTACATAAGAAAAAGGAAAAAGACGTTAGTAACGAAAAAATTCCCCCAAATTTACTTTGTACTGTTTCGGTGCAAAAATAATCTACAGTAGAGATGACAAACTCAATCAAAAGAGAAAATAAAAATAAAATTAACGAGACTAAGAGTCGAACAATGACACCTAATAGAAGATTCAATTGTATGACGACTGTAAATCCTCTGGTGTATGCCTAATCACAAACACACCTACTTTTTGCCTCTGAGCATCTATAGAGCAGTATCCTATGTTTGTTGAATGATCTCTCTGACACTGTCAGATGTCAAAGCAATGTCCTGCCCAAAGTCTAAAATTAGAGAAAAAATCTAGTGCTACTTGTTGCGCGCTAGTTCAGGAACGAGAAACAAAGTTTTAAAATTTATAAGCCTGTTTCCTAACAATCACAAAATTCACAAGTGCACGGATATGTTATTGTAGTACTTAGGGGTCGAACCACAAGGAGAAACTTATCTAACTAGATAGATTTAAGCATTGGGAATACACATTCAAGACTAATCTAAGTAAATAAGGAAGGTGGGGTTGTTTTTGTGTTTTCTTAAGATTCTATTAACGAAAGCAGAGCAAGGAAATAACAAACTTAATGAAAAGCAATAAACTTAAGTAAAGAAGGCAAGCGTAAACATAAAGGTGCAAACTTGAAATAAACAATAAACTACGATGATGGACCAAAGGTTGTTGTAATAGATTTAGCCATCCCTAACACCAATTTTACAACCTAGAGTAAGCAATTCTCAGCACCCATAGATCCATCAAAAGAAACTACTCACACATAGTAAAAGAGAAAAGAGAAGAAGATGAAGAAATAGAAAGCATAATCATAGATAAATTTGGGTTTTTGATCCAAGATACAAACTTAAAAAGAGAGACTCTTGATCTTAAATATCGATAGAAAAGTCACCAAAAACTCTAAATTTTTTTAAGAAAAATAGTAGGAGAAGAGTTGGATGCACAAAATTAGGTTTAGGGGGTATTTACGGTTAAAAAGGGTGATTTTCGCGTCTATGCATGCCACTATCGATCCCATGCATGCGCCGATCGACCATGCTGGTCGATAATGGCATGAATTTGGCAGCCAGATTCCCCGTGCATGTGGCTATCGATCCCATGCATGCCACTATCGCCCAACATGGTCGATAGCCACATGCATTTGCAGTTTAAGACTTCTTCTTTCATCCCTTGTTATCTTCATTGCCTCCACCTTTTCCCTATGTTTTTGGCTCTTGATTCCCCTTGTTTCTTCATCATTTAATGCTCTAGAATCTATCATCTCAAGCTCTCAAATTGATCACCATGAGGTTGTACCTATGAATGCAAAAAAAGTATGCAAATACAAGATTCTCTAAACTAGACCCAACTAAGAAAATGAGTGAATTGTAACACTTAAATACAATATGTAAAACCTAAATGAAACTAAAATAAGGATAAAATGAGCTTAAAAATGCATGAAAACCTATTCACATCACTACTACGAGTGACTTCATCTTGTTTCTTTGATTTCCAAGTAACATGAGACTTCCCAAGGAACATACACATGCCCGTGATAGATCTGCGTGTATTGCATATAACACAATCTGCATCTTAAAAACCATTAAGGCAAAGATCTTAAATTGTATAGTACATAAAACCTCGATCATGATTAGCCTTTATGTATCATAGAACTTTGTGAGTAGCCTGTAGATGCATATCAATAGGAAAAGATAAGAATTAGCTTAGACTATTCACTACGAAGGTTATATTTGGTCTAGTTACTATGAGATATAGTAACCTGCCAATTAAATACAGTAACCTGCCAATTAAGGCTTTGTAAACTTTAGGATTTGGCAAAGGAGTTCCAACATCTTTGGTAAGGCAAACCTTCGTATCAATTAGAACTGCGGCTAGTTTACAACCAATCATACATGAATCTTCTAAAAGAGACATAGCATAATTTCTTAGGCAAATAGAAATACCTTCTGCATATCGTGCAATTTCCAAAGCCAAGAAGAATTGAGGTTGATCAAGATCTTTGATCTTGAAAGCAGCTGCCAATAAATTTCTGAAATGAAACAATTCTGTATCATTATTGCTCGCTAGCAAAATATCATCACTAATGACCAAAGCAACAATTATCTTCAAAAAAGTATTAGATAACCATCGTTATGCAAGTCATTAGATAACCGATGGTACTATTGTCTAGATGCTTGCTTTAGGTCATATAGGGACTTCTTCAATCTACAAATATGATTAGGAGGCAAGACTTGACCTGGTATGGTGTAAACCTTGTGGGAGACTCATAAAAATTTCTTAAATTAAAACTTCAATTAAGAATGCATTTGCAACACCATTTGTGTCAAAATCCAGCCTTGAATAGAAGCAAGTCCTAGAATCAACGTAACACTTTTCATCTTAGCCACAGGGGAGAAAGGGTAAGTGTAATCAACCCCTTCCTATTGAATATATTGTTTAGCTACCAATCATGCTTTATATCTTTCCACATACCCATTTGATTTAAACTTCACATTGAAGACCATTTGCAACCAATAACATGTTTACCAAAAGGAAGAGATTCCACATTCCAAGATCCATTATCCTCAAGATCAGATAATTCCATATTACAAGGCTTTTTCTAATTTTCAGAAGCCATGGCTTGGGAGAAACTGGTGGAGTCATATTCATTGGTATAGGAAAAGATATATGAATGGAAAAGTGGTGTAAGGTTGTCATAGGAAATAATAGAAGAGATAGGATATTGTGTTTTGTAAGTAACAGGGGAAGGAATCAAAAAAGGGTTTGTGTTTGTACATAAAGAAGAACAACATTACTCACAAAGATAACTAGGAGCTCTAGTATGTCTCTTAAGTATTGCATTAGGAACAGAAACTATACTAGTATCAGGAACTACATGACAATATGTGATGGATGTAGTATTAGGCGTGGTATCCTGAGAAGAATATATATGATCAGAATCCTGGTATATATATGATGAGTATCTATGTAATCAAAATCCTGAGTATCTACATGATGAGAAGATGATGTATTATTTGGAGACTGTGGAGGACATTGAAACTAATATTGAAAGATAGGCAGCCACGAGTGCGGAGCGACGCAAGAAGTCGTGCACTGACCGAAACGCGATTGAGGGGGGCATATGCTTAAGAGGCGAACTATAGATTTTTCTTTTCTTTCTCTTTTTATTTTCTTTTAATTTCTATTTGGACCTATCCTTTCTCTGGATTTGTATCACACCGAGACGGTGTGAAGTAAGTATGGGGGAGCTTGCTTATGCTTTTTCTTTTCTTTTGGTGTTTTTCTTTTGAGTCAGTTTTTCATGTTTTATTGTGTCAGTTTATCGAATGTTTAAACTTGACGATGATTTCTAGACTACTGATTTTGTGCGTTGTGCCTGTTCTTTTATCTTCATTGACCATTTTTTCTTGAGATGTTAGTGCAGGCATTCCGGAAAACCTCATGACCAGACTCTCCGCTAGAAAGCTTTGTAACTCAAGTCTTTGTTAGAAGTGTTTTGACTCTATTTATGGAAACTACTAATGAACTTAAATTCTTTGAATGAGGGACTTGAAAACAGGAATTCAGAACCAATAATTAAGGATTACATCCCCATTGTCTTCCACTTTTTCGGTAATCGCGATTGACAAGACTCGTCTTTAGTCTGCCACCTCACGCTTACCCTATCTCATTTGAATCTCCATGCATTTCTTTTTGCTCTATGTGCACACATGTGCAAAAAAAAAATGGAGGAAGTATGGTAGACATGATCCTCTTTATTACTTAGGTAGGATTAAACAATTAGGTAGTTTTAGACACGGTCCTGAGTGTCTAGTAGATGTTGTTGGGTTATTTAGAGAATAAGGATTGTTTTGGTTGCATTTCTTCGTATTGTATTGTGTTCTATGATTAAATTGTCTACGTGATGATCATTTTCACTGGGTTTTCTTATTAAAAACGAAAAATTGATTCCTTTTATTTATATCTGGAAAGAAAATTAGTTTATCCGTTTTATTTTGTGGTTTGTTGCACCCTGAAGATTTGCACATGCTCGACTTAGTGTTCAAGTTAGTGGTTTCTGCTTAGGTAGTTAAGAGTAATTGTAATCAATATATTCTCTCTCCTGCGATTTTGCATAAAGTCTTGCATTCTGGTGCAGTTATTGAACCCCGAAAACTTTATGCCTTTCCACTAGAAGGCCATTATATCACCTTGCCCGAATTTTTATTGAAGAGTTCTCTGGTGAAAAGCTTCACATTTCTAAGAATGAATGTAGAGAGTTATTAACATGAATGTGGGGATTTTAAGTTTAAAGTTTAGAGTATGAATGGGCTTCCGTGGTCATGATGGGGATCTTGGGGAGAATGTTCTAATTGCCTAAGGTTTACGTGGTCAGCGATTATGGGTCCAAAGCAAAATCTCCTGAATGTGTAAAGGTCCATTGGTTTTCAAATTTCTTATCCTACGATAAAATCTTTGTTTTCTTTTACTTGAGGACATGCAAAGATTCAAGTCTGGGAGATTTAATGTATTTGTATTTTATCGATTTTTACTATTGTTTTATCCGAGAAAAATTAGTATTTTAATGTATTTGGGTCTTTTTGGAGTTTTTTTTGTTCTTTAGTGTTTTTGCATGTTATAGGTTCTATGCGTGGAAAATATTACATTTTGGATGATTTTATGGGAGCCTGAAGGAAGCGTCGTTTGAAGATTGGAGTGCCTTCCCAGACGAACAAGGATCGACCGATCCCTACTGAGGGAGCGGTCAATCGCTGTGACGACGCATGCCAACTTATTTGAACCAAAACAAAAATCTGAAGACTGAAACACAAGTTTTGAAACCTAGACTCGAGTTTTATGTTTCATTATGTTAGTTTCTTAGTTATTAAGCAAAAGAGAACTTTGTAAATCTAAGGGAGATGAATTCAAATCTGTACTCTATCGACAAGAACTCTAAACCCTTTACTCTTTGCTTTTTATTTAATGCAACATGTCTCTCTTGATTTCATCTTGTGTTATTTCAATCATTATGTGTTTGTAGTTCTATAGTTGGGTTTAGAGTTTCCTACATAGGGATTTCATAATTTAGTGATTGTTAGGTTGTCATATCCAGGAATTACTAATAGATCCTCACTTAGCAATGTTCTTAAGGCTGAAATTATATTGGTCACCTATTTTCTGATATTATGTTGTTTAACGCACCGAAAGTGTTCAATGAAATGCCTGAAAGAATGTTAAGTAAGCAAATTGTCTTAGACAAATGAAAGTTGATGTTTAAGCAATTTGTGAACAAATCAATCTTGCTTAAAATGCATGTTGAGGATTCAAAACTCAACAAAACTTAGAGTCTAGGATCCTTAAACATAGATAGTTAGCACTATGGAAGTATACAATTTCGTGAATTGAGTTCTAGATGGTTCTTAACTGTTTACCCATTAAAAAATTTGCAACCCTTATGAAATGATTTCCTTGAGAATACCATGTGCTTAGTATTTTTTTTGATTGTTTACAAGCCAACTTGTTTACTTGCTTTTTGTTTGCTTGATTTCGATTTTAGCATCTCCAACAAACTGTTCTTTTTCGTCTTAGCCCGCGTTTGATCTATGGTTCTTCCTGTGATATTTGGTTTTTGTGGTTTTGATCCCAAACCAGTACAACGTACATATCTTTACGCTTGCAGATGTTTATTTGGGTGAAAACCTGAGCCATCAACTTGTTTTTCTAGTTTTCTTTTAGAATTTGGCTTTGCTTTCTCTTTGTATGCTTTTGTCCATTTCTTAAAAGATTTTTGATCCTCTTTTCACATTGTTCATGTTTGTCTAAATCAGCTCTTCATTTTTTAAACACATTTTGAGACTCTCGTCCTGAACTCAGTTTTTCTCGTGTTAATCTGCATTCACTAGAGCAATCTGCAGAAATTTAAAATAAAAGAAAACAAGCTTTCTCTGAACAAACAAAATAGAAGTTTCTAGATACTAAAACAACGTGTTGATGATAACCTGATTATGAGACCGACAAGAGCTTGTTGTTGTAGACGTAACGAGCAGCGTCAATGATCCTTACATAGGGATTTTTTGCTTCCTTTGAAGAATGATTATCGGCTATTGTGGTTAAGACAACGAAGATTTACGATGAGAAGGGAAGACATTCAGAGCTCTGTTTTCAAAAGATGAAAAATGGTTTCTTTGTTTTCGATATAAGACAAAAAAGAAACATATAAGAGCATCATAATTTGGGGAGTCCTGAGAGACTTTAGCCTTTTATTAAGAGATTTTTACCATTTTTTTATTTTTTAATAATATTTCAGGGGAGAGACTCCCAAAATTCGGGTGCTTTGAAATTTTTCTAAAATGTTTTTGATTTGCGATTGTGTAATTTAGTTTATGGGAAGACGGGAAAAAAAAAGTTTTTGGTATGTATAAAGTTATTTGTAATTAGTTATATCAAAATTGTGTGAATGTCAACAATAACCTAAAAATGTATATTGAGGAATCTACCATGTTTTTTTTTCAACCACACATTAATTAAAACATCACTCTATGGTTGGTAGCTGTTGGGGTCAAAAACGGCAACATCGTAATCAACGCCCGAAACTTCCAGACGACTCTGAGAGGCCCCGAGTTACAAACTTCGAGACGATACGGAACCACCGAGAACATAGGATAACCACATCATTTCGGAGAAACATCTACGGATAACTCTCGGAAGACCTCGCAGTACGAACTTCGGAACGATACGAAACCTCCGTGATCATCGGAAAACCGCATCGTTTCGGAAGAACGTCTAGGCACCAATTGACGCCTAAGACCGGGGAACGGTCTTGGCACCAATTGACGCCAAGACGGAGGGGTTGGTCTTGACGTCAATTGGCGCCAAGACCGAGGCATGGTCTTGGCGCCAATTGGCGTCAAGACAGATGGTCTGTCTTGGCGCCAATTGACGTCAAGACCAACACTTAGTCTTGACATCCATTGACGCTAAGACCTGGACAACGTTTGGCCGTTACTCGTGAACCAGACCACGTCCTACCCAATCATCATCTCCTTCGAATCGTCATTCGATCATCTCTCATTTCGTCTCGATTTGTATTCCCGTCAAACCGACGTAATGACAATCGTGAGGATTCATCCTTTCCGTAGGATTTCGTATTGATCGTATAAAATGATGACGGTTAACTTGAGCACCAGAAGAATCTAAATTG
>OVAN01013268.1:0-12976 GCA_900406275.1 Anastatica hierochuntica
TCGAGGCTCAAACCTGGACATTATATGCCGACGGGTCCTCCAAACAGCACGGTTCTGGAGCGGGCGTCAAACTGAAAGCACCAACGCCCGAAGTCCTCAAACAGTCGGTCTGTCTCGCCTTCCGCGCCTCGAACAACGAGGCAGAGTACGAAGCCTTGATTGCCGGAATGTGTCTCGCCAAAGAATTAGGCGCAAAGAACCTTGACGCATTCTACGACTCTCAACTCGTCGCAAGCCAGTACAATGGAGAGTTCGATGCCAAAAACGAAGGAATGGACACTTACCTTAGCATCGTCAAGAAACTCGCGCAACAGTTCGAGTCATTCACCCTAACCAAAATACCCCGAAGCGAGAACGCCTCCGCCGACGCTCTATCCGCCCTAGCCTCTACATCGGACCCAACTGTCAGACGAACCATACCGATTGAATGCATCGAACAGCCAAGCATCGACCTCCCCAAAGGGGTATGCACCATCAGAATGGAGGAAGCAGACGGTGACGCCAACCGCAACGAAACAAAGAGACAACCAACTTACCCAACGCGCACCCCGATAGTCTGGACTAGCGAGCTGAAATCAAAGATTATATCACCAATGGAACACTGCCAAATGACAAGTGGGAAGCTCGCTGTCTACGAAAAAGAGTGGCTCGCTACACCATAATCGAAGGTAGCCTCTACCGGTGGAGTGCTACAGGGACGTTGCTACATTGCATCACCGGAGACGAAACAGTAAGAGTAATGCGCAAGGCGCATGAAGGAGCAGGAGGCAACCACTCCAGTGGAAGAGCGCTAACTTTACAAGTCAAGAATCACGGCTTCTATTGGCCGACCCTCATGAAGTATTGTGAAGACTTTGCTCAAAAATGCGAGAAGTGCCAACGACACGGAGACAAAATACACATCCTGACTAAGCTACTTACGACTTCCACAACACTATACCCTTTCATGCGATGGGCAATGGACATCATCGGTCCACTACCAGCCTCTAACCAAAGAAAATTCATGCTCATCGTCACAGACTACTTCACAAAGTGGGTAGAGGCAGAGGCCTATGCCAAAATTGAAGCCATCGACGTCCAGAACTTGTTTGGAAATTCATCATCTGTCGCCACGGGCTGTCCTACGAGATAGTCACCGATAACGGTTCGCAATTCACATCTGAAAGGTTCGAGGGCTTCTGTGCGCGCTGGAAAATCAGACTCAGCAAATCCACACCCCGATACCCGCATGGTAATGGACAAGTAGAAGCAACGAACAAACGGATCCTCGACGGCATTAAGAAAAGGCTCGAAGACAAAAAGGGAGTCTAGGCTGATGAGCTCGACGGAGTCCTGTGGTCGCACCGCACTAGCCCCCGGAGCACCACCGGGCGAACCCCTTTCTCCCTGGCCTGCGGAATGGAAGCAATGTCTCCAACCGAGGTCAATGTACCAGGTATACATCGTGTTCTACTTACCCAGCACCCCGACATCAACGACAAAATGAAACTCGACCAGCTCGACTTCGCCGAAGAACTTCGAGACCAGGCCCTCTTATGCATACAGAACTATCAACACCAAACCGCTCGCTATTACAACAAGAAAGTCAAAGGACCTCACTTCGAAGAAGGCGATATCGTCTTACGAAAAATCTACGAGAACACCGCCGAAAAACCCATCTCCAAACTAGGCGCGAACTGGGAGGGTCCCTACCTAGTCTCGAAGATGGTCCGCCCCGGCGCTTACGAGCTAACACAAATGAACGGCGACGCGGTGCCAAGATCTTGGAATTCAATGAACTTGGAGCGATTCTACCACTAAGTAACAAACCGAAGTTTATCACCTCGACCACTATCTACCTTTGTAAAATCGAACTACGACTGGCTTGATCCCTTCGGGGTACGTAGGCAGCCTTTCGAGGCGCATCTATATATCTATAAAAATATATTTCACCGCAAAAACTAAGTCCCACACTTACTAGCTACCGCCGAGGCAAGCATTAACGAGGCTATATCGAAACACATATCATGATCATCAACACCTAAGTCGGACCCGCCCCACACAACGCATTTCTCACGAATGCAGTGGGCTGATCAACTACACCACCCTTAAGCCGAGCCCGCCTTATATAAGACATTTTCACAGCATCAAGTGAAAACGGCTGTCCAAATTTAAGCGACCCGGCTCATCGCTTCTTAAAAAAAATTAATTATATATATATATATATACACACACAAACACACACACGAGGCTCAGACCTCGCATACCCAAAATTAAATCACTTAGCAACAATGGCAAAGTCCAAGAGGATGTGAGGCTCATACCCCGCAACCCGAAGAAGATCATCTATCAAAGAAAAAGCGAACACCCATACGACGAAAGAAAGCCATGCATTAATTTAAACAAAGAGAGGGTCCAATACAACAACGAGGCGAAAAACATATCGACCTCAGATAAAAACAAAAAGAAAAGACGATAAGTTCAGAAGACAAAAGAACAAACAGATAAAGGGCTCAACATTCAAGCATTCGTAGTATCATCACGAGGCGTGTCTTCACGAGTCTGCGAAGCTTCAACCAAGGACCACCCCGCATTAATAGCATATTTGGACAGCAAAGCAGAGGGAAGCGCTCAAATCTACCCTTGTGGAGGCCCCAATGGCATTCCTTCTTCGGGAAGAACCAGATCGGACTCGTACAACTTGGCCAGCTCCTGCGCATTAAGCCATGCATTGGTGTCCTCTTTCTCCTTCTTAGAGTCTTCCACAAAGTCCTCCAAAAGGTCCAGCTCGTATCTCTCCGAGAGAATACCGAAAGCCTCCAGCAAACCCTTAAGCTGGTTGGCTATAAGGTACTTCTTTTTGATCCATTTTTTATCCTCGAGAAACTGCTTCACCTTCTGCTAACGACCCCCGCAGTCCGCCCGAAGTTGCTCCCGACAAAGCTTCTCCACAAGCACCCGTTCTTTGGCAGATTTCACAGCCTTCTCGATCTCTACCTCCATATGATCCTCGAGGTGCAACTTCTGCTCAGCAAGCTCCCGAATACGTTCATTTAGAGTCGACATCTCGCTCTCCGCTGCAGCCTCCACGTCGACCAACCTTCGAACCTCCGAAGACAGATCAAATATCTTCTTCTCCTTTTCGAGAAGCTCGAGTCGTAGGTTCGCTGCCTCGGTCTCCTTTTCCTTCTCCAGCTTCTTGATGTCCTCGTCACGCTTCGAGACAGACTTCTTGAGCTGCTTCACCTTCTTGTCATATTTATTGATGAGGTTGGTAAAGTGGAAGGCTAGCTGAAAAATAAAACAAAGACTTAGGAAAATCAACAAGGGAAAAACGCATAAAAAAGAAAAGGAAGATATTTTACCTCTTGAGTCTTGTGGGAAAGCTTGCGGAACTCATCCGCATACTCCAACTCCCTGACCAAGGGAAGGTCGACTCCAGACGAAGCGACAACCCGATGTAGCTCCCTGCATGCATTCGAGTCAGTAACAAAAGGAACATGACCCGTGTACCTAAATTTGAAGCCCATGTTGTTGGATGCATCGATCTCATAAGAAACCACGGGAAGTGCCTCAATAGGTTGGGTCTCTTCCTGATTGGCTTCGGGGGCCGCCTCAATACCAGTACAAGCCTCGGCGGGTGTGGCAAGAACCATATCCGTGCCGACACCTTCAGCATCCTTCCCCATTTCACGAGACCCAGAAGGGGTATCCCACTGCTCAGATAGCGAAGGGGGAGCAAGCTGAAGAGGAGAAGAAAGAGCAACGGATTGGCAAGGCGAAGAAAGACAAGGCGGGGTCCGATCACCAATACCCTGTTGCGAAGCGGCTTCCGTTCTTCGATTTGACGATGTTTCCTTTCCAAAAGAGGTTGGTTATCTTTATCAGAAGTAGGATCCTTCTCCACAGCTTCGGGTCCTCCGCCAACCTCAGCAACCGGGGGGGGGGGATCAAGAGTAAGGTCCATTACCGACGCCTGCTCAGTTGGCACGACTCGCTTCGAGGAGCCCGCCTCGTGCGAAGCTTTCTTCTTTCTCTTTGCCCCCTTCGGGAACAAGTCCAGGAAATCATCATCGAATTGACCCATCTTGCCAGCAGGATCGTAAAAAATTTGCTGATCACACTTAGAGCTAGGCGCCAGGAAGTTGCCGATACAAAAAAAAAGGAAATAAGAAGTCGTCGTGAGCAAAGGAAACACTCACGTATCGGGGTGCTCACGTTCTCTGAACTTAGAAAAATGTGCTTGGATGCCTCTCAAAATGACAGGCCACGGGGTGAACTTCCTCTTCTTTAGGTCCTCTAAAAAGCAAAATATTACCGCGGGATAGGATTTACCGGGAGAAGACGATCTGCACACAACAGGAAAAAATATTAGAAAAAAGAAAAGATGCGACCCGTTGCGCTACAAAAACTAGACCACTACCAAAACTACGACCCCATCCTCTCATATACTCCCGGTCGGGGTCAAGAACCGACGCCTCGTTGATTCGAACAAAGAAGTACTTAGCCCACCACATGTTGATCATGGTGTTGTAACCTTGGATCAATTTACATCCGGGTTTAAAACTAACATAGAACGTCTCGAGGAGAGAGCGGTTCGGGCTAATCTGAGTCATCTCCTCGAACATCTCCAACGTCATCTCGAAGCCCAACTCCGAAGCCATGGAAATCGCAGATACTAAGTTTCGGACCGACGGAGAGGTGAGCTGCATAAACCCAATGCCCCTCGCTTCGCAATAAGCTATGAGCAAAGGAGGAAGAGGGAACCAAAGCCCCGTATCAGCAAAGAACGACTTGTAGAGACACAGGAAGCCCTACGGAGGATTCGGAGGATTCGACCCTTATACATTTCAACATCGCAAAATCTAACCAGAGAAGATCTAGTGGAGAGAAATATCGAAGAACTGAAGATGTTCTTGAGCAAATCGGAGAAATCTACGGCGAAGCACTAACGACGTAACCGGAAAACTCAAAAGAGGAAGAGAGAGAACATAGGGAAATAATTTTACCTAGATGACGAGGAAATGAGGAATCGGCGAAACGAAGGCCCTATTTATGGGAAAGGAGGGAGGGGATCGAAAAGACGTTTCATCATTAACCCTAGGCGCGTCACCTCGCTTCCCCAGGCATAGACCCTACACGTGGCGCCTAACAGTTGGAGTCACGTCGCATTAATTCCAAAATTTTCTAAAACACGCCAAGACAGATTGACACGTCACCATCGCTTCAAGACCTTCCAGAGTACGCCAAGCACACTTCGAAGGTTCGCTAACTCCGCGTGAACGCCTTGTCACCGAACCGGGGGGAAGGGGGACTAATTGTTGGAGGTGGGATTAACACCCCTCCTAACATGCCAGACCCACTCTGGAAGGCCTTTGACTCATAGCCCGGATCGAGATCTCAAGCCCGACACCTCGACCACAATTTCGCGGCCCAATAGCAAACGAGGCCCATCGGGGCTCGGCCAACGTCGTCGTATGACTTTCGCATTTAATGCAGTACGGGAGCGTCGCAGACCTCCGAGAAGGCACGCGGACCAAAGGCACGAACGAATGAGATCATCGTCTGACACGCATCGATAAAAGCCCGAAGACCCGCCAAAAAGCCTCGCAAAAGGGATGGGCCGTCTGACAACCGACAATACGGACAAGCAGACCGAGCCGCAACACGAATCCCACCGATCCGGACCATGCCAAGGTCCATCTCGTGACCCGAAAGCGACATCGGCAAAGACTCTTTTTCCTATAAATAGGAGAACTCGTTCAACGGATCAAGGGGGAGGAGAGAGAGAAAATATTTTAGAGAGAGAAAATACTTTGTAAACAATTCGAGTATTCTGATCTTTAATATTACACATCATCGACTACAACGCTTTATTTTACGAGTCTCCGGCCTACGAATCTTTTTTTTTCTAGTTAAGTCACGTCGCATTTGCACCTCGAACAAAATATAAATTAAAAGTGATTGTGGTCTCGTGACATTTGTATTATATTAAAGAATTGTTCTTTGAATCAATGTAACCGAAATATGTATTTGAAAGGCTGTTCACTGCTGTGTGATGGTTCAATATTTTTTCATTCCATAGTTACATTATTGCTGACGAATAACTTTACGTACTTTATTTTTGATAACGGACTTGACCTAACTTTTGAGAGTTTGAACTTTACGTTGTCTAGTTATACAATCAAACATAGTCGTTCTTTTTCGTTTTGTTTCCGTTCCACCAGCCAAATTTATATTTAATGCTTATATGTGTATGCTTTAAAATTTTCTTTAAATTAAATAAAAATAGCATTGAAATCAAATGGTGAGTATATCCACCAACCCACCACGTGAAATTTGATCGATGGTATACTTGAATAACTTTGAAGGGGTGTTGCATATGTTTTCTCTATTCAACTACAGCTTCTTGATTTAATTAAGAACGTTATGTAAATAGTAGATACATTATTAGAGTTTAACTAAGCTAGTTAATTTAATAATGTTACTCACTACTATTAGTGCTATATATAATGAATGTGTTAGTGGGGATCAATGAGGTGATGTTGCACCAAACAATTACGAAAGTTTGTTTATATATTAGATAGTGGTTGATCTGGAAATGATATTTTAGTGGGATCCAAAATTTTTTTAAAAAAAAAATAAGAGACATAGAAGGAAATCTATTGAAAGAGGTCAAGAAAATTTTTAAATCTTAAAGATAAAAACATATAAGAATATCCTTTTGAACTGTATATTGATTCAACTGGTCTTAGTTTTCTTATAAATTAAAGAATGTGTATTGTTTCTATCGCAATGTATGAGAATTACAAGCCATAATTAGTATCTATTGTTGTGATATGACCATCAAGTAACTAACGACGTGACAAAACTTAACTATGAGTCTCGTCGTTGTTAGACATATACACATATTTACTTATACATGCATATATATAGGTTTACGATGGGTAGGGAGTCAATTGACCCCCACAAAATTTATGAAAAATTTAATAAAATAACTAAAAAGGATTAATTTTTGACCCCATCAACCAACGTTGGAATCCTTTGACTCATATCTCTATATATTAATCGAGGAGACATTTGGAGAAGATTTTGAATTCTAAAGCTGAGGTGTCAACCAAAGAGTGATTTAGGATGTTATTAACCAATAAGATCAAAGTGTAACTAGAAGTATTTAAATGATTTAAATGATAAACAATTATTTGATAGTTATCAAAAATATCGGACTAAACATATATGACAAATAAGATTTCAGCATCTTTGTATTATTTTATGTTTTTGATAATTAGCAATAATATCTAAATTAATTATTTTAAAAATTTTGCAATAATACCTAACTTACTCTTATTGTTTAACATTTTAATACCTAAATTAAACATAAAATATTTAATTTAATTATATTAAATATAAAAAGATTTGCAGAAGATATTTAAAGTGATGTTTATTTTGTCCCACATCGATTGTGGGAGTATAGAAGAGCAATAAAATTACAGTATAAAATAGAGCTCTCATGTTCAATTACAAATCATCTTTTTCACATTTCGAATGTGTTCAGTTTTAATAAATTGAAATGAACAGTAATTATTTTTTTGGTTCAAAAACGTTTTGAACCAAATAAAACATAATTTATTTTACATTCTTTAGTTTTGATTTCTTTCGGGTTAAAAACAAATTGCAATCAAATTATTTAATGTTTNTGATATCAAACAATTTAGTGTTTCTATTTTCATTTAAATTTTCCAAATAAAAAAAGATAAAAATTTATAAATACTTCACTTTAAAATATTTTGATAAAATTTATTTTACAATATTTTTTAAAATTCGTAAAGAATAAAAAATTGTTAAATTTTTATAAACTAATTTCTTAAGTCCAATATGTCTAAAATATTAAAAAAATTTATAATAGTATTTTATCGTGGAGACATTTTGAGAAGATTTTGAATTCGTAAAGCCGAGGTGTCAACCAGAGAGTGATTTCGGATCCTATTAGACATTAAGATTAAAGTGTAAGTTGTTATCAAGAATATCAGACTAAACATATATGGTAAGTAAAATCTCAGAATCTTCGTATTATTTTATGTTTTTGGTAATTAGTAATAATACATAAATTAATTATTTTAAAAATTTTGGAACTATAAGATTGTCAAGCTTAGAACGATTTGGGGAGTTATTAACCAATGAAAAAAACTCAATTTTTTTTATATTTAATCATGACATTAATTACGATTCATAATAGTTGAGATATTTAATGATATGATACATAAATCTAAACAATAAATGAATATTTAATTTAAATTATTTTCAATATAAAAAGATTTGCAGAAAATATTTAAAGTGATGTTTATTTTGCCCCACATCGATTGTGGGAGTATAGAAGAGCAATAAAATTAGAGTATAAAATAGAGCTCTCAGGTTCAATTGCAAATCGTCTTTCTTCACATTTCGAATGTGTTCGGTTGTAATAAAGTGAATCGAATAGTCTTTATTTTTTTGTTCAAAAACGTTTTGAACCAAATAAAACATAATTTATTTTACATTCTTTAGTTTTGATTTCATTCGGGTTAAAAACAAACCGAAATCAAATCATTTAATGTTTCTATTTTCATTTAAATTTTCCAAATAAAAAAAATATAAAAATTTATAAGTAATTCGGTTTAAAATAGTTTGATAAAAATTATTTTACAATATTTTTTAAATTTTGTGAACAATAAAAAATTGTTAAATTTTTATGAACCAATTTCTTAAGTCCAATATGTCTAAAACATTAAAAAAATTTAAAATGGTGTTTTATCGAGGAGACATTTTGAGAAGATTTTGAATTCGTATAGCTGATGTGTCAACCAGAGAGTGATTTCGGATGCTATTAGCCAATAAGATTAAAATGTAACTAAAAGTATTTAAATGATAAACAATTATTTGGTAGTTTCCCGTTTCAGTTGTTATCAAGAATATCGGACTAAACATATATGGTAAGTAAAATCTCAATATCTTTGTATTATTTTATGTTTTGGTAATTAGCAATAATACCTAAATTAATTATTTTAAAAATTTTGAAACTTCAAGATTGTCAAGCTTAGAGCGATTTGGGGAAACCAATGAAAAAAAATCAAATTTTTTTATATTTAATCATGACATTAGTTATGATTCATAATAATTAAGATATTTAATGATCTGATACATAAATCTAAACAATAAATGAATATTTAATTTGAATTATTTTAAATATAAAAAGATTTGCAGAAGATATTTAAAGTGATGTTAATTTTGTCCCACATCGATTGTGGGAGTATAGAAGAGCAATAAAATTAAAATATAAAATAGAGCTCTCATGTTCAATTGCAAATCATCTTCCTTTACATTTCGAATGTGTTCGGTAATTAACCTTTTTAAATTCAAAATGGTTTGAATTGAGTTAAAACATAAGAATTTTTCTATTGTTTAGTTTTGATTTTTTTCGGATTATAACTAAACCGAATCGAACTATTTAATGTTCTCAATTGATTTTCAATTAAATTTTACAAAAACCAAAAAAAATATAAAAAGCTTTAATTTTGAAAATGAATGTAAAAAGTCAGAAGAAGCGTCCATAGAAGGTTTTTAGGGAGATTTGACCAGTGAACTTCATTTATCATTAATTGTAGAGATTTATCATTGATTAACTATAAAGATTCAAAATATACATTCTTTCAATTAAATCGAACCAAATAAAATTGGTTTAGGGTTGTGTTAAGACCTAAATTTTATGTGTTAGGGTTAACTATTTAGAATTTATAGTTTAATTTTTTTAGAGTTTATCATTAATGAGGGAATGAAATTAGAAAAAACGCATTGTCTTTTTATTTAATCTTGATACCATAAGTAAAAAGATTATATATCGAATAACTATATAGAGATAAATTTATATTGTGTTTTGTAATTAAAATGTCAAAAATATTTTGGGTTGTGAGATTATGAAAATAATTTTTAAGATTTTTGTGTTTAGGGTTGGGAGTGCGAGTTAAGGGATTAGGGTTTAGGGTTTATGGTTTAGGGTTGAGTTTTTATCACTAGCGAGGGCACTGAATACGATTAAAACAAAAAAACATTGCCTTTTATATTTAACTTTTTAACCATTAGTTTGAATATTTTAATAAAAGATTTGGTTTGAGTATTTCAATAAAAAAGAAAAATTTTCATAAAAATTAAAATATTCAAATTGTTACTCTTTTAAGCACAATTTTGTAAGCTCCGTGTGGATGAAACATTAAAAGTTTTTGAAGTAGTGTATTGTTTTATGCCACAACGATTGTGAGAGTTTTGAGGAACAATAAACTTATAGTATAAGATAGACTTCACATGTTTACTTACAAAACGTCTTTTGTCAAATTTTAGATATGTCCAATTGTAAGAAATCGAACATAGTTGTAACTAATTTTTAGGTTCAAAAATGGTTTGAACTAAGTTTGTTTGGTTTTGATTTTTCGGATTAATATCGAACAAAACCTGAATCATTAAGTGTTTCAATTCTCATTCGATTATATTTTTATAAATAATAAAAGAAATAGAACCGAATAGTAGTTAATTTGTTGGGTTCAAAAATAGTTTGAATTGAATTAAACATAAGAACTTTTGTATCGTTTGGTCTGACTTTTTGGATTATAACTAAATTAAAACTGAACCATTTAGTGTTTCAGTTCTCAATTGATTTTCAACTAAAATTTTCAAAATTTAGCAATATTAATACAATTTCCAAAAGTTGGTCTATAGACACATATTTACAATACTTCCATTTCAATTTTTTAAAATTGTACAAAAACGATCAATTGATATTATTTCATTTACCATTCATGTCTTAAATTGCATAATTTATCAAAACATACACAATCTTCGTATTACATTGTTTACCCAAACTTTTTAAACATAAGATGTTTAAATGAACCACTTTAAAAATATTGTAATATTAACTACCAAAATTTTTTAATTATATATTTGTACACCTTTATTACTTAGAAAAAAATTCTAATATACTATAATACCACGCTTGCGCGCAGATCAAAATCTAGTATACTTTTATTTTGTTAACAGACCCATATTATTTTTTAAAAAACCCATATTATTTTCTTTTATCAGCTTATAATTTTTGGCTGATTTGTCAAATGATTAAACAAAAATCGATATTTAATTGTTTAGGAACGATAAAAACAATAATATTAAGTATGTTGTGAAAGACCTTGATATTTCTCTTGAATTGAATGATTACGATTACATGAATTATATACAGTATATTGTTCCACAAGATATGGGATTTGATTGAACTGTTTAAACAAAGCTAAAGACTAGGAACAAAATGTTGTGACTCATTCTTTCAGCCTCCCGCAGTCTTATCGTCGGGTCTCCGAACGGTAAGACTGGACCGAAATTCATTGAAGAGTGTAGTCGGCAAACCTTTAGTGAATATGTCGGCGAACTGAAGGGATGACGGAACTTGTAGAACGCGCACTTGTCCCATGACTACTTTTTCTCGAACAAAGTGTATGTCAATCTCGACGTGTTTTGTTCTTTGATGTTTAACCGGATTGTTCGATAGATAAACCGCACTGACATTATCACAATACACCAAGGTAGCTCTCTTGATTGGGCTGTGTAAGTCGAGAAGGAGATTCTGCATCCAGCAAGTTTCCGCGACGGCATTGGCGACGCCTTTATACTCGGCTTCGGCGCTTGATCGTGACACAGTTCGTTGGCGCTTCGAAGACCAAGAGATCAAGTTATCGCCTAAGTAAATGCAATAACCGGAAGTAGACCGTCGTGTATCCGGACACCCTGCCCAATCCGCGTCCGTATAAGCTGTAAGTGAGAGATCGTTTGACTTGTACATCTGCAAACCATGTGAAAGCGTTCCTTTAACGTATCGTAGTACCCTTTTTAACGCATGAAGATGAGGTACGCGTGGGTCATGCATGAACAAGCAGAGTTGTTGGACGGCATAAGTGATGTCCGGGCGCGTTAATGTCAAGTATTGCAAGGCTCCTGCTAGGCTACGGTAGAGAGTTGGATTGTTTAATTTGTCACCACTTTCAGCCGCAAGTTTTGACTGAAGATCAACCGGTGTCGAGATGGGTTTGCAATCTCCCATGTTTGCTCGGTGGAGAATGTCTGCAGCATAAGCGGCTTGTGATAAGAAGAGACCATCTTTGTTATGATCAAATTTAATACCCAAGAAGTACTTAAGCTTGCCATCATCCGACATCTCAAATTCTTGTTTAAGAAGCAAGATGAGCAAGTGACGAAGTCGGTCATTTGAAGCTGTTAGCATAATATCGTCGATGTATAACAGTAGGAAAGCATGATCATTGCCTTTGGAGTAGACATAAAGTGATGTATCACTTAAGCTGTGGTCAAACCCAAGTCTTGCCAAGAAGGCTGTAAAGCGAGCATTCCAGGCCCGTGGCGCTTGTTTCAACCCGTAAAGCGCTTTCTGCAACTTACAAACATAGTTAGGATGATCTTTATCGGCCATACCAGGAGGTTGGTGCATATATATTGTTTCCGTGAAATCGCCATGAAGGAAAGCATTTTTGACGTCTAGTTGATGGATATCCCATCCGCGAGCAAGAGCAACATGGAGGACCGACCGTATTGTAACAGGCTTCACAACCGGATTGAATGTTTCATTGTAATCCAAGTCGGATTCCTGTGATTTGCCATTAGCGACCAAGCGAGCTTTGTGTCTAGATAATGATCCATCTGCATTGTATTTATGCTTGAATAACCACATAGAACGCACAATGTTAGCGTTAGGCGGTTTAGGGACAAGTATAAACGTTCTATTCTTAATAAGAGCATCGTATTCGTTAGTCATTGTCGGGTTCCAATTCGGATCCGAAAGAGCTTTAAGATGACTATTCGGAAAAGGTGAGATAGTCGAAGTATGAAGAGAAATTACATGTTTTTGTTTACGAGTACTGTCTCTACTTCTCGTAGTCATGGGATGACGAGGAGCGGTTGAAGTGGAGAC
>OVAN01013269.1:428-12976 GCA_900406275.1 Anastatica hierochuntica
TCATGCAAATTTTCAAAATTTAATTAAAAATCGATGTAGTATTAAAACACTTTATCCAAGTAAATAAACTCATACAATACGATAATTATTATGTTCTAACTCAGTTCAAACCATCTTTTTAACCAAAACAATAAATATTATTCGATTTTTCAGTACCAAACATATTTAAAATATGACAAAATATGTTTTAGGTGAATATGTGAGATATATTTTATACTGTAAGTTTATTGCTCTTAAAAACTCTCACAATCGATGTAATATGATACCGAATACCAAATATATGTGATGTGAAAAAATGAAAATCATATTAGGCTTTGAAAATTCGAATGGGGATTTTGCGAGTACTTTTTATTTTGTTAAAAAATATCTCTTAGCTTTGGAATTTGAAGTACGGTAGTTGTTTCATTATTTCATTTATTTTAGGATCCGAAAATATCCATTAATTTGTTTGATACAAATATTAGATCTAATCATATATTTAACTGGATTTAAATTTTGTATGACATGTATTAGATCTATATTTAAAAATTATTTAAAACTGTTGAGATTTCCACCACGCATATGATATTAAATTGGAATATTTTGATTGATTATTTTTGTTGATGTGTCCCTAAAATTACTCATTGAGCGACACGTAGGATTTTTAAACGTCATTTTCTCTCTCTGTCTCCTCAATTAATATATAAGATNTATGTCTTTTGGTATTGATGTTTTGTAGATTAGTTGGTAGCAACAAGTTTTGCATTTGTGTATGCAATGGATAAAGCTTCTTCTGTGTAATGAAAGAAGGAAACCCGAACAAACGAAGATCTTGCATCCTCAAGCTCTTTCGTTATCTTCCACTCCTAGAAATAGGAAATATTCATACCGAAAAAACGTCGGAAATCGGTAGGAAATGCCTTGTTCCGACCGATCTCCCATTTCCGACCGAATGTGGCCGTCGATTCTATTTCGTCGGAAAAAAATTTCGGTCGTAAATCGATCGGAATATTTCGATGAAAGTTTGTTGTGATCATCTGTCGGAAAATTCCAACGAATTTCTGACCAAAATATCATCGAAAACTCCTTCGGAAATTTCCAACCGTTTTCCAACCACCAATTTTCGACAAACTCCGATTTCTGTCAGAAATCTGCCGGAAATTTCCAACCGTTTTCCGACACCAGTTTCAGACAAACTCCATGTTCGTCGGAAATTTTCCGATCGCTTTCCGACGGAATTTTCAAATTTTCTTTTCAAAAAATAATTTTCTATGATAAAATAATGATTTTAAAATTGTTAACTAATTAAATTTAAATTTTAAAATGAAAAGTAAAACTTGTATTAAATTTCAATATCAAATTCAAATTAAATCCAAATATAAAAAAAGTTTACATAATTAACTCATAAATATATATATACTACTCGGAAGGATGGTGGAATTCCCGGAGGCTGGGAAATTTGCATCTAACCTGGCAAAATAGGTCTCGAACAATGTCAGCTTGTCTTCCAATGCTTCTCGGTTAGTCCGCTGTTCTGAAAGTACTGCATCCATTTCCTCGTTAGTCACAAAACCCGGAAGTGTAAACGATGATATGGTAGAAGTCCCTTCGTCTGCAAGAGTCCCTAAACCGAAACGACGACCTTTCTTAACAAGGAGTTGCTACAAAAAAAATCAAAAATAGTTAGTAAATTATTAAAATTATGAAAATTACTAAGTCAATTAAATTTGCCTATAGGACCATCTCGTTGATTTCGGTGCGACTCAATTGAGTACTCGGGAAAGATCCATCGGCGTTTGTTTCCTGAGACTGAGTAAGCTGCGTGACTATGTCTTCCTTCATCTTAGTCACGACCTCTACCAACTTCCGCCCGACTTGATCCTAAATTTCATCGGGCTTTTTGTTGGTGTGCTTATCCTTAATCAGCTCTAAATAATCAGGTGGCACACCTCCATTTTCCTCAGTCTAAAATACGTGAAAAGAGAAGTAAAAATTATTTTAAATACAAGTAATTTCATGAATATTTAATCTTACCATTTCCATCTCTCGCTGTTATGTACTCTTCGCACTAATATTGTGAGTTGATATGCCTTTTCCACCCCTTTGACTTTTCTGGTTATAGGAATTGTTTAACGCAATATTCTTCGTCTTCTGCTGGGACCACTACTCTATAAAACCTTGCCAAATGGTAACACTCAAAACAAGGGGTTTCTCCTGTTCGAGCAGCCACTTTTCTTTCCATTTGTGCACGTTCTTCGAATACTGTTTTTTGCTTGTAGATTGAATCCGTGACGAACCTGAAGGATGTAAGCGGGATCCCATGTGAAATCTTGCTGTAAAAAAAAAGAAAATATATTAACGTAATAAACTAATAATTATAGAAATTTAAAGGGTAGAAAATAAAATAATAAATATAAAAGTTCTTACCAGAAACGAACGAAACAAAGTTTTTTTGGTCTCCGGAGGAATCTCTCTGTAAGTCTTATACAGATGATCGAGAAGTTGGTGGAAGCACTCAGGAATAGATTTACAAATCTCATTACGACATCCCTTTTTGAACCTTAAAAAAACTAAAGTCAAATTTATTAATAATTCATAATAAATCATAAAATTTAAATCTAATTCATAGAAAATGTAAGACTTACCAAACCGTTTTGGGCAAGTTAAATGTAGAAAAGACTTTATGCTTATCTCGTCCTGGTCCAACTAAAATCACATTGATTACATCTAATTCAGCTTGTTCTGTGGCTTCTAGTTGGAAAGGATTTCTCCTTTGTGCGGTAGAAGTCGATGGAGTTGCCACCCTTTGTGACGATCGTGCTCCCATCATAGGCGATGTAGCCGAAGGCGAAGATGAAGAATGGAAATCGGAATATGACCTGAAAACATGAAATAATAATATTAGTATTCACATTTTAAAAATAAATGCATAATCTAACATTTAGCATATGTACCACAAATAGTAGTTACTCATATAAATATAATAAATTAAAAATTAATTTATATAAGTAAATTTTAAAAACCATGTAAATTATAAGAACATTATTATAATTTAAAACAATAAAAAAGTTAATCTTATGAAAATACTACATAAAATTATTTAGTATTAAAATGTTTAAAAAATAAACTATGAAAATGTTTTTAAAAATTTAATTAGAAAATTCATATCAAAATTTCGTTTTTAATAAAATAATATATATAAAAAATTTAAAATATTTTCAAAAAATCAATTTTATTAGAAACAAAGTTATAAAATGTTTTTAAGCATACAAAATTTTTTATTAAAAATATAAAAAACATTTTTACTCTTAAAGAAATAAAAAAAATTCATACTAAAACTAAAAACTCTAACATCAATCTAGCAAATCTAACATCAACTTCATGTTCATTCATCTTTATCCAAGACTAACAAACTAAAATCAACATAACCCAACCCAAAATGTGTGTAAATTCTTCCTAATCTTACGGTTCTAACATCAATCTAACAAAACTAACTTCAAATCTATATTAATCCTTCTTTATACAACACTAACAACCTAATAATCAACATAACCCAACCCAAAATCAACAAAAAAATCCACCTAAAACTATGCACATATGAGGATGAAGAAGAGAAGCATACATGATTCGGGATTGTAGAAGCAATTCCTGTAGGATTCCGACGTCGGCGACAGAGATAAGGTGAGAAGAATTTTTTTTTCTAAGAGTTGTTTTCTTTGTTTACGAAGAAGAGTAAGAAGGAAATTTAATTAAAAAAATTCCGACGGCCGCACCCATCGGAAAGCCGTAGGAAACTTTAGGTTTTGGAGCACCTTTTTCACTTTCCTGCCAACAATTCAACCGGGTTTTTAATATCCGTCGGAAATTTTCTATGAATTTCCGATCTTTTAGTGGCTGCAAAAAATGTCAAATGATCTTTTAAGATGCTCAGGGCCTGGAACAAGAATTGTGAGAAAGAGAAACTCTCGCTTCATATGCTCAACGATGGAGGCAAATTGTATGGTATCAGAATAATCAGTCAAAGTGAATACTGTCTCCCATGACTTCCAAAAGGATTGAATCCATTAGTGCTTAATCCAAGATAAACATTTCTCCTATCAAACGCAAATCTAGGATACACTGACTGAAAATGTTTCCATGCCTTTGCATCTGATGAATGAGCAACTTGTCCTTCTATGCGCTCTGATTGGTATAGCCTCTTTAGTCGCTCGGTTATCGGCAAGTAGCACATTTTCTTATACGCTATTTTAGCCCTTCCACTTGTTTCCTGAAATCGAGGTTTCTGACAAAATCGACAAGTTGTACGATCGACATCCCTTCTCCAGTAAATCATACAATTGTCGATGCAAACATCTATCATTTGATATGGCAAACCCAACCCGAATACCAATTTTTGAACTTCATAATATGAAGCTGGTGAGATATTATCTTCCAGCAATATATCTTTCAAAAAATCGGCTATCGCATCAACGCAATCTTCAGGTAAGTTATAATCTGTTTTTTAGCGAATGACATGAACTGTTGAAAACCTTCCGCAAACTCTTCGGTTAAAGGCTTCATCGCAAGATTTTGATGATTTTGATTCATCCAAGACCTAAAATAATTGTGTGAGTTTGAAGCAGACATTTTACAAAGTATAGAATGTGTATAGTAAAATGAGGTGAATGAAGTGTGGAGTGGATCATGTATATTTATAAGAAAAATTCCTACTGATTTTCGACTGATTTTCTACCAAAATTCAATGTTATAAAACAATTTGATTTTTCGTCAGAAATCGGTAGGAATTCATTACGTTTAAATTTTCGTCCGAAACCGGTAGGAAATTTCCTACCGATTTCCGATCGATGTTCAACCGTTGCATAACGTTAATATAACGGTTTGCTTTTCCGTCAGAAATCGGTAGAAATATATAACGTTTAAATATTCGTCGGAAATCGGTAGGAAATTTCTGACCGATTGTCAACCGTTGTATAACGTTAATATAACGGTTTGCTTTTTCGTCGGAAATTGGTAGGAAAGTATAATTTTTTTAATATCTGTTGGAAATGGGTCGGAAATTTCCGACACATTTCCGACCACAATAAAACGATCAGAAATTTCCAACAAATTTCTAATGGAATATCTTTTCTCGGAAAACTTTCACGTTTTTGTCATAAAATTTCCGATGATATCTTTTTTGTCGGAAACGCCGACAGAACCGATGAGATTTTCTTGTAGTGTTCCTTCTCAAGACGACAACGGTCAAGTTCTTCCTAGGGGTGGGACCAATTCGCGTCTCGTTCTTTCCCGTCAGATTTGTCCCGAATTGATCCGTTTCGTTTCGGTTCGGAAATTGAACTGGGACAAAAATGGGACAAGCTTTCAATTCCCGAATGGGAATGGAACGGAACGGGGTGAAAGTCTAGAACACTCTCGAACAAAAAAAAATCTCAAATTTTTTTTCTAATCTACAATACTCTCTATTTTTACTAACTACTAGGTGATCATCCGCACACTGTGCGGAAAAATTTATGAAATATATATTTCGATGATATAACAAATCTTATATGCTTAAAAGTGTTATGAAATATATATTTATTTACCAAAACTTTTTTTATAACTTTGATATTATGTTTAGATTATATAAATTACTTTATTGAGTATTGTTAACTTTATCCAGTGTAAAAAAATAAATAAGTTATGATAATAAATTTGTCACTTTTTTTTCTCTTTTGCTTTAATTTTGGTAGACTTTGATGAAGTTATAAAAACTTTAATTCTCATACCGCTCTTTGAAATGTATTCATAAAATAATATTAATTAGTATTTTTTATTGTTTCAAATAATTATTTTATGTTAAAATATTTTTTTCATTTATAGAATTCGTAAAACTTATGGTAAAATATTGAATTTTTTACTTAGTTAGAAAATTATTAGAAAATATATCATTTGGGTCTTTATTGTTAGGTGTTGATAATATATCTTGGTTGTTGAGGTAATATATTTTTTAATCATTTGGGTATTATATTTTTAAGTATTGATGAAAGAAAATATTAGTATATCTTATAGATATTATAAAATTTTTAAATGTATAACAAATTAAAAGTGGTGAAGTTAATAGTGTAATATCTTTTGGAAGAAAAATATAGAAAATTGTTGACCAATAAAATTATAACAATTTAATGTGAAGGGTCTATGAAGTTGACAAATAAGCACAATTCACTTAAACTACTTCCCAAATAATATATAGGGGATGCCCATTTTAACCCCAACAACAAATTAATAAAATCAATAAAAATGAAAATACAACCAATCATATTACTTCTCTCTCCTCCTTCATTTTCTTCTTCTTCTTCGTAACATGACACTATTGAAGCAAAGCTTCAAAATTTCGAATCTTGCCTCCATTTCTCAACCACAAAAGTGTTTTAAAATGAAGATTAATTCGTCTTCTATGACGTAAATAGATCGTGTTTGAGAGAGTTTGAACTCGATTTGAGTATATAAAAAGAAGAAGAAGAAAATTTTGTGTAATTTGGGGATTTCAAATCAATTAGAAATTTGTGTTGATAAATTGGGTTTAGTGTTTAGGTCGAACAGAAATTTGAATTGAAAAGTAATATTTGATTAGTGTGGTTTAATCGTAATGAATCGTAGGTAGATTATCATTTTTCGTTGAGTATAACTTAGTCAAACTGGTAAAAGTTAGACAGTTAAATACTTTTATCATTGTAAAATTTGGTAAAACTTGGTATACCTTATACAGATCTGAGAGTAATAATGTAGACTTTTATAAATTTTTTAGGAGATGATAGATAATCCTTTCATAAACATACAATGTAAGAAAATCCCTATAAATGACATATAAGAGAAACATATTGATTTTTTTGAATCAATATAAATTGGAAAAAAACAATTGGAAAACCTCGAAAATAACTTGCTAACTTCAAAAAAATCATATTAGTTATACAAAAATACAAATATATTTTAGGTACTGGTTTTTCATAGTGGTATGTATAACAAATAACAATTACATAATCGGGGACAAAAGCAACCCGCAAATAATGGAAAAAATCATCATCATACTAATAAATAACAAATAAATCGATAGAACTAACACTTATTATTTAAGTAAAAAACTAACAAAAAGTTCGAGTGATAGATTCCATAATATTTTTCATTGTATATGAAACATCATACACTTTTATGATATATTTGTTAATATTAACCACATAACATTTCAAAAGTTGCAAAAAATGTTTTGACATATATTTTTTATGAATACATTTAGAATGAACCAAAATAACATAATATAAATGGTACAACCCAAAAAATAATTTAGATTGTGGTAAAAAAACTAATTAAACTGAAAAATGTCAAAAGTACAACTTTAGGAATTCAGTGAAACTTCAAATTTGGGTACAATTTACCTGATATTGGCGGCTGACATGTGAAACACATGCAAAATGTGTTGGATTTCTTATTTTATTATTTTTAAATTGTGAAACTTGGTATAACTTTTACTAAGTTTTGCCAATTTAACAAACCAAAATTACAAAATTTTACCAATGAAAATACGTTGATCTGAAACACATTATGTATCCAATTCAAATCTGGTTGATCTCATTCGATATCATCTTAGTCATCCGATTCATTTCACTTTACAGAGGTTTTGCTAAATTAAAAACCGAAGATAACGAATTTCACTAAGGTTTACCAATTCAACAAACCAAAATAACCAAATTTTACCAAGTTAAAAATTCAATTTGTAAAATTTGGTAAAACTGTCTTATGCATTTCGTAGTTTATACAATTTTCTGGTTTTTTTCCAAAGAACACGAAAAAATCTAAGGAGAAGAAGTAGAAGATGAAATAGAAGAATAAAAAAAAGACTAAGAAGAGAATTCTAGAAGAAAAATGCTAAATCGAAGAAGAATCCTACATCAAATAACCCTAAATCAAAGAAGGAAAAACTTTACCAAGTAAACAATTCGATTTGTAAAACTTGGTAAAAATGTTTTATGGGTTTCGTAGTTATACTGTTTTCTAGTTTTTTTTTTCCCGACGAACACGAAAAAATCTAAGAAGAAGCAGGAGATGAAATCAAAGAATAACAAAGAGAATAATAAGAGAATCCTAGAAGAAAAACTCTAAATCAAAGAAGAATCCTACATAGAAGAACCCTAAATTAAAGAATGAAAAAATTACCAAGTTAACAATTCGATTTGTAAAACTTGGTAAAACCTTCTTTTGGGTTTCATAGTTATACTTTTTTCTGGGTTTTTTTTTCCGAAGAACACGAAAAATATTTAACAAGGAGAAGTAGAAGATGAAATCGAAGAATAAAAAAAAAGAACAAAAAAAGAATCCTATAAGAAAAACTATAAATCGAAGAAAGATCCTACATCGAAGAACCCTAAACAAAGAAGGAAAACTGGAAAAAAACGATGAAGAAAAAAAACTAGGAACTCATTTCAAAGAACCCTAATTTCAAAGAAAAAGATGATGAAGAAGAAATTATTTGTGTTTAAAGAAAAAACGAAAAACGAAAAACGTAGAGCGATTTTAAGTCTTTCTTATTTTGTCATTTGTTTGACCCAATTAAATTGGATTCGGGTGTGGATGATCCGAATAAAGGTAGGTTGGATTTGTAAATAAGTTAAACTTTCTTCACTTTTTGGTCATTTGCATATTTTTCGCATTAAAATTAATAATAGAAAAATGCAGTTGTTAATGAGGAGTATATTAGTCCATCTTTTTGAAGGAGTATTCTAGCATTTGATTCGACAGAACGGGAATTCTCGAATTCCCGTTTATCCCAAATAAATATCTTAGTGAAGTATATATATATATATATATATATAACTATAATACAACTAATATAACAAATATTATTGTTAAAAAATTTTAAATGACATATATAATTAAGTGTAAGTGATTGCCAAAAAAACTTTTTAAATGTAAGCGAAGAATAATGTTGAATAAAAGAATTTCAAGTTTATTATTTTATTCATTTTAAGTGTTAAACATTATTTATTACTTTAATTAATATTGAATGATTTATTAGTTTCTTTTTCAAATTAAAATTTTTTGTTATTGTTATAAAAAATCAAATTTGTTTTCATCAACATTTCCATTAGTATTTTACGTATTTATCAAAATATATTTTATTAAAACTCGAGTGATGGATAAATTATGAATATGTTTAGTTTTTTTTTAATATTTTGGGAATTCTTGTCCCGTTCTGTTCAGGACATGTCCCGTCTCATTCCCGTTTCATCCCAAAATCAAAATGAGACACAAACGGGACGTTTCTTTTGATTCCCGAATTTCTCGTCCCGTTCCATTCTCGTAAAGTCTTGTTCCGAATTTCCGATCGCCCACCCCTAGTTCTTTCCATTAGTGTTCTCTCGAACACCTCTTTTGTATAAGCTTCATCCTTCTTTTCAACAAGCTTCATTCTTATTTAAACTTGTGAAATTCTAGAATGCCCTTAATAAAAAAAGCTTCAATACTCTTATCTAATCTCACATACTCCTTACTCTTAATGAATGTTTGCAATTCCCATTTTGCTATCAACAAGATTAAAATAAATGGTTAAAAATTGAATAAAACAATCAATAAGAAAATTGCACTTTTCTCTTTCCAACTACTAATCAAAAAAAGGAAACGCATTTTCTCTTTCATATCTCTCTTCTTCACGACTCCATACCCAAAAATCACTTCCATTAAAGCTTCTAATTAAAACGTTGCCATTATTCTTCTAAAACGAGAATTCTAGAAGAAAAATGCTAAATCCAAAAAGAATCCTACATCAAATAACCCTAAATCAAAGAAGGAAAAACTTTACCAAGTTAACAATTCGATTTGTAAAACTTGGTAAAAATGTTTTCTGGGTTTCGTAGTTATACTGTTTTCTCTTTCTTTTTTCCCGAAGAACACGAAAAAATCTAAGAAGAAGCATGAGATGAAATCCAAGAATAACAAAGAGAATAATAAGAGAATCCTAGAAGAAAAACTCTAAATCAAATAAGAATCCTACATCGAAGAACCCTAAATTAAAGAATGAAAAATTTACCAAGTTAACAATTCGATTTGTAAAACTTGGTAAAACCTTCTTTTAGGTTTCATAGTTATACTGTTTTCTGGGTTTTTTTCTCGAAGAACACGAAAAAAATTTAACAAGGAGAAGCAGAAGATGAAATCGAAGAATAAAAAAAGAACAAAAAGAGAATCCTATAAGAAAAACTCTAAATCGAAGAAAGATCCTACATCGAATAACCCTAAACAAAGAAGGAAAACTGAGAAAAAAATGTTGAAGAAAAAAAACTAGGAACTCATGTCAAAGAACCCTAAATTCAAAGAAAAAGATGATGAAGAAGAAGATGTTTGTGTTTAAAAAAAAACGAAAAACGTAGATCGATTTTAAATCTTTCTTATTTTGTAATTTGTTTGACCCGATTAAATTAGATTCAGGTGTGGATGATCCGAATAAATGTAGGTTGGATTTGTAAATAAGTTAAACTTTCTTCACTTTTTGGTCATTTGCATATTTTTCGCATTAAAATTAATAATAGAAAAATGCAGATTTTAATGAGGAGTATATTAGCCTATCTTTTTGAAGGAGTATTCTAGCATTTGATTCGACAGAACAGGACGCAAACAGGAATTCTCGAATTCCCGTTTATCCCAAATAAATATCTTAGTGAAATATAAATATATATATATATATAACTATAATACAACTAATATAACAAATAGTATTGTTAAAATTTTTTAAATGACATATATAATTAAGTGTAAGTGATTGCCAAAAATAAATTTAAATGTAAGTGAAGAATAATGTTGAATAAAAGAATTTCAAGTATATTATTTTATTCATTTTAAGTGTTAAACATTATTTATTACTTTAATTAATATTGAATGGATTTTTAGTTTCTTTTTCAAATTAAAATTTTTTGTTATAGTTATAAAAAATCAATTTCTTTTTCATCAACATTTCCATTAGTATTTTACGTATTTATCAAAATATATTTTATTAAAACTCGAGTGATGGATAAATTATGAATGTGTTTTGATTTTTTTTTAATATTTTGGGAATTCTTGTCCCGTTCTGTTTAGGTCATGTCCCGTCTCATTCCCGTTTCGTCCCAAAATCAAAATGAGACACAAACGGGATGTTTCTTTTGATTCCCAAATTTCTCGTCCCGTTCCATTCTCGTAAAGTCTTGTTCCGAATTTCCGATCGCCCACCCCTAGTTCTTTCCATTAGTGCTCTCTCGATCACCTCTTTTTTATAAGCTTCATCCTTTTTTTCAACACGCTTCATTCTTATTTAAACTTGTGAAAGTCTAGAATGTCCTTAATAATAAAAAAAGCTTCAACACTCTTATCTAATCTCACATACTCCTTACTCTTAATGAATGTTTGCAATTCCCATTTTGCTATCAACAAGATTAAAATAAATGGTTAAAAATTGAATAAAACAATCAATAAGAAAATTGCACTTTTCTCTTTCCAACAACTAATCAAAAAAAGGAAACAAATTTTCTCTTTCATATCTCTCATCTTCACGACTCCATACCCGTAAATCACTTCCATTAAAGCTTCTAATTAAAACATTGCTATTATTCTTCTAAATCGAGAATTCTAGAAGAAAAACGTTAAATCGAAGAAGAACCCTACATCAAATAACCCTAAATCAAAGAAGGAAAAACTTTACCAAGTTAACAATTCGATTTGTAAAACTTGGTAAAAGTGTTTTCTGGGTTTCGTAGTTAAACTGTTTTGTAGTTTTTTTTCCCGAAGAACACGAAAAAATCTAAGAAGAAGCAGGAGATGAAATCGAAGAATAACAAAGAGAATAATAAGAGAATCCTAGAAGAAAAATCTAAATCAAAGAAGAATCCTACATCAAAGAACCCTAAATTTAAAAAATGAAAATTTTACCAAGTTAACAATTCGATTTGTAAAACTTGGTAAAACCTTCTTTTGGGTTTCATAGTTATACTGTTTTCTGGGTTTTTTCCAAAGAACACGAAAAAAATTTAACAAGCAGAAGCAGAAGATGAAATCGAAGAATAAAAAAAAAGAGCAAAAAGAGAATCCTATAAGAAAAACTCTAAATCGAAGAAAGATCCTACATCGAAGAACCCTAAACAAAGAAGGAAAACTGAGAAAAAAAATGATGAAGAAAAAAAACTAGGAACTCATGTCAAAGAACCCTAAATTCAAAGAAAAAGATGATGAAGAAGAAGATGTTTGTGTTTAAAGAAAAAACAAAAAACGTAGATCGATTTTAAATCTTTCTTATTTTGTAATTTTTTTGACCCGATTAAATTGGTTTCGGGTGTGGATGATCCGAATAAAGGTAGGTTGGATTTGTAAATAAGTTAAACTTTCTTCACTTTTTTGTCATTTGCATATTTTTCGCATTAAAATTAATAATAGAAAAATGCAGTTTTTAATGGGGAGTATATTAGCCCATCTTTTTGGAAGAGTATTCTAGCATTTGATTCGACAGAACGGGATGCGAACGGGATTTCTCGAATTTCCGTTTATCTCAAATAAATATCTTACTGAAATATATA
>OVAN01013270.1:0-12975 GCA_900406275.1 Anastatica hierochuntica
AGATTTACTTTTGGAAAACATATATTTTGTGAAAAAATAGAAATACATATATAGAGTCAATATAATCAATATTTATTAAACAATGAGATACGCATAGATTTCGTGCCTAAATTTATCACAACACATATACATACATATACAGTCAATATAATTAATATTATATTGATTAACAAGATTTGAATCATTTGATTATATTTTTTTACCTAAAATGTACCAAACACATTTATTTATGCTTGTATTAATTGGTTAACATTAAATATTAATTTTTTGTTAGGCAATATAATATTGTTTTGTAGAATATTAAGAGATTTGCTTTTGGAAAATATAAATTGTGTGAAAACAAAATTTAATTTTGTTAAATTAACTATTAATTTATACGTGTCGCAAAATTCACAATATTTTCTAAAATATGAAATATATACTATTTGAAAACAAATTATATTACTTTATAAAACGAAAATAAAAAATAATTAAAAATTAGGTATATATAATTTCTTTGTCACCACATATATAAAGTCAATATAATTAATATTGTATTGGTTAATTGGATTTGAATCATTTTATAGATTTTTAACATTAACTATTATTTTTTGGTTAGACAATATAAGATTATTTTGTTAAATATTATGAGATTTGCTTTTGGAAAACATTTATTTTGTGAAAAAAATGGAAATACATATATATGGTCAATACAATCAATACTTTATTAAATAATTAGATACTCTTAGATTTCATATCTAAATTTATCACATCACATATACATATATGGTCAATATAATTAATATTGTATTAATTAACTAAATTTGAATCATTTGATTAGTTTTTTTACCCAAATTAACTATTAATTTGTTGCTTGAAATATAATATTATTTTGTACAATATTAGGAGATTTTATGTTGGAAAACACAAATTGTGTGAAAATAAAATGGAAACACATATATATAGTCAATACATTCAATATTTTTTAAAATAATTGGATACACATAAATTTCGTACCTAAATTTACCCTATCATATGTATATATAGTCAATATAATTAATATTGTACTTATTAATTGGATTTGAATAATTTGATTTGATTTTTTACCCTTAATGTACGAAATGCATTTATTTAAAATTGTATTAATTGGTTAACACTAGCTATTAATTTGTTGTTTACAAATAAAATATTATTTTATAGAATATTGGGAGATTTCTTTTTGAAAAACATATATTTTGTGAAAAGAAAATGGATATACATATATATAGCAATACAATCAATCGGCGAAAAAAAAGTCAATACAATCAGACATTTTGAATACGCCTCAATTTTGTATCTAAATTTACCACATCACATATTTGTAATCAATATAATTAATATTTTATTGATTAATTGGAATTGGATCATTTGATTATATTTTTTACCCAAAATGTACGAAATAAATTTATTTATGCTTGTATTAATTGGTTAACATTAACTATTAATTAGTTGTTTTGCAATATAATATTGTTTTGAAGAATATCGGAAGATTTGCTTTTGGAAAACATATATTTTGTGAAAAAATGTAAATACATATATCTGGTCAATATAATTAACTTTTTTTAAATAATACATCACATGTTATTTGCGGATGATAGTCTCTTAATATGTAAGGCTAACGTCAAAGAAAGTGAAGAGCTTGTGCGATGTCTTACGCGTTATGGCGATGCTTCCGGTCAAAGAATCAATTACAATAAATCCTCTATTATTTTTGGTTCTAAAATCGATGTTGCAACCAAACAACATGTTAAGCTGGCTTTGAACATCAATAAAGAAGGAGGAGAGGGCACATATCTTGGATTACCGGAATGTTTTAGTGGGTCTAAACGCAAACTTCTAAACTATATTCAAGAGAACTTGCAGGCTAGACTACAAGGATGGTTTGCTAAAACTCTTTCACAAGGTGGAAAAGAGATCCTTCTAAAATCCATTGGCCTTGCCCTTCCCGTGTATGCAATGTCTTGTTTTAAGCTGTCTAAGGATCTCTGTAAGAAGCTTGATGGTGCGATGTCAGAGTTTTGGTGGGGTGATAAAACGAACAAGAAAAAACTCCCGTGGATTGCATGGAAAAAGCTATGTAAACAGAAAAGTGAAGGCGGATTAGGATTCCATGACATAAGTGGGTTTAACCAAGCCTTACTTGCAAAACAAGCTTGGCGAATGTGGTCATGTCCCAATTCTTTGCTAACGAAAGTCTATAAATCACGCTACTTCAAAGATAGCTCCATTTTCGAATGTTTTGAAGGAAAAAGACCCTCTTACGCGTGGCGTAGTATCTTACATGGCCGAGAACTACTAAAGGTCGGATTGACTCGTGTAATAGGAGATGGAAAAAGTACCTATGTTTGGTTAGATAACTGGTTGTTTCACGGCTCACCTAGGCCTCCTATTTCTCTCTCGGAGAACATGGATATTAGCTTAAAGGTTAGTGATCTCCTAGATCCTGTGACCTTGCTTTGGAAGGAGGAGTTAATCCGCCATCTGTTCGTACAAGAAGATGCAGAGACCATTTTACAGCTCAAGACATACACCACTTACAAGGATTCTTATACATGGAGTTATACCAACAACGGCAACTACACCTCCCGAAGCGGTTACAAAGTCTGGGAATCTAACGCTGCTTTCCAACCGGATCTATCTCCAAGCCTACCTCCAATCGAGAAGAACTTATGGTCACAAATTTGGAAGATTCAAACCTCACCCAAGATCCGACACTTCCTCTGGAAGGTTTTAGCCGGAGCTTTGGCAGTCTTTGAAAGACTACAGTTCCGACGCTTACGAACGGATTCTCTTTGTCCAAGATGTAGCCTCGAACCAGAAACCATTAACCACTTGCTGTTCCATTGTGATTACGCTCAACAAACATGGTCTTTGGCCTCGATACCTGCACCCCTACATGGTTTCTCACGTGCTTCAACCTTTCTCAATTTACATTACCTTTGGTCTATGTATTCAAAACAGAGAAACACCTTCCCGAGCATTGTTACCTTCCCATGGATTCTCTGGCAGCTTTGGAAGTCGAGAAACTCACTGGTTTTTGAACGTATCTCGTGCTCGGCTTTCTCTATTGCAACTAAAGCGAATGAAGATACAAATTTGTGGTTGGCGACGAATGACTCTGTTAACTCTCGCGCCCTGATCACCTCTTTACCACCGCCCTGCTTTAGATCCTCTCCGATCCCCTGGTCACGCCCTCCTGAGGAATTTTTCAAATGTAACGTCGGGTCTTCGTGGCAACGGTCTTCAAAAAACAGTGGAGCTTCCTGGATTTTGCGAGATCACAATGGCAAAGCCCTGTTCCATGGACGACGCTCTTTTTCTGACATTCAATCTCCCCTTGAAGCTTGTATAACAAGTTTGGCTTGGGCTATTGAAAGCTTGTATCACATATTCCCGAGAAGAATCATCCTTGAGACCACATCAGCAGATGCTATTGATGCTGTGAGTCACCCCTTCCAATATCCAAGGTACCGTTTCTCTTTAGAAGATATCAGAGGATGGTTGGAGAAATTTGACTTTTGGAAAATGAGTTTTGTATCCAAAGGAAGTAACAAAGTTGCAGATGCTATAGCTGGAAGTGTCACTAATGAGAATCGCCATCAATCTTACATTGCAATTCAAGGGCCTACTTGGCTTAAATCGATGTTGGAAGATGAAGAACATATTGAACCTGCCTCTACTTATGTTTAGCGTGGTCCACAAGCTATCTCAGTAGCTTCTCTTGTTTTTCTTTCTTTTAATTTCTTTCTTGACAAGGGATTTGTCCCGTGTTTTAGGTTTGTCTTTGGTACCTATTGGTGCTTGTCCTGTTGTTTTGCTTCTCTACAACCATATGGTTGAACATGTAGTGTACCCTCTCCTCTTTTTAAAGCGTTAAAAAAAAATTAGATACAAATAAATTTCGTACCCAAATTCGTATATTATATATTATTTGCGAAGTGAACTTGATCGGGATTGAAAGTTGGGCTGATTGATTACATGACTATTATTCATAAAATTTTAATTAATTAAAATTGAAAAGACGAAATAAAACAAAAATTCAATGAAAAAGAAAATATTTTAATAATCTTATTTACCTTCCAAAACTCATATAATATTTATGTTAAATATAATATGTTATCCATTTTTACCGCTCTTATGTGTGTATATCATAGTTTCTAGCGGAGTCGAATGCCAAAAGAACAAAATATTTCAGAGTACGTAGAATATATCAAATGAAAAATAAAATTCGACATATATAATAAAGTGTAAAAGATTAAAGTAAACTAATACAACGAAAATTCTGAAAATCAAAAATTTTAATTTAGTGTATAAATGCACAATAAAATTTATAAATTGAAAAGTATTATATAATTGTATTATCAAAACTATAATTATTTATAAGTTTAAATGTCGGCATCATATATGGGCCAACAAACTAGTAGTCAATATAATTAATAGTGTACTCATTAATTTTATTTGAATTATTTGATTGTGATTTTTATCCTAACTATACGAAATGCATTTATTTATGCTTGTATTAATTGGTTAATACTAACTATTAATTTGTTGTTTTGCAATAAAATATTGTTTTGTAGAATATTGAGATATTTTCTTTTGGAAAACATATATTTTGTGAAAATAAAGTGGAAATGCATATATATAGTCAATACACTCAACATTTTTTTAAATAATTGAATACGCGTAAATTTGGTACCGAAATTTACCACATCACACACACACACACACACATATATATATATATATATAATCAAAATAATTAATATTGTATTGATTAATTGGATTTGAATCAATTGATTAGATTTTTTATCCAAATTTTATGAAATACATTTATTTTTGCTTGTATTAATTGGTTAAGATTAACCATTAATTTGTAGTTTTGCAATATAATATTCTTTTGTAAAATATTGGGAGATTTTCTTTTGGAAAACATTTATTTTATGAAAATAAAGAGGAAATACATATATACAGTAAACACAATCAACATTCTTTTTGAAAATATAATTGGATACGCCTAGATTTTGTACCTAAATTTACCACATCACATAATTATAATCAATATAATTAATATCGTATTGATTAAGTGAATTTGAATCATTTGATTAGATTTTTTACCCAAAATGTAAGAAATACATTTACTTATGCTTGTATTAATTAGTTAACTTTAACTATTAATTTGTTTTTTTGCAATAAAGTAATATTTTATAGAATATTGGCAGATTTGCATGTGGAAAATATATTTTGTGAAAAGAAATTTTAAATAAATATATATAGTCAATACAATTAATAGTTCTTAAAAATAATTGGATACGCCTAACTTTCATACCTAAATTTACCACATCCTGTGTATATTTATATATATATATACACACATAATTAATATTGTACTGATTAATTGGATTTGAATCATTTTATCCTAAATGTTCGAAATTCATTTATTTATGCTTGTTTTTATTTGTTAACGCTAATTATTAATTTATAGCTTTGCAATAAAATATTTTTTGTAGAATATTATTATATTTTCTTTTGGAAAACATATATTTGTGAAAATAATGTGTAAATACATATATATATAGTTAATACACTCAACATTTTTCTAAATAATTGGATAAATCTAGATTTCGTACTGAAATTTACCAACATCACATATATAGATGTTGATCATGCCTGTAATTCTACCACACGTGGTGCATGTTGGATATTTCGTTTTGTTGGGATGTTATTCTTGGAGAATTTACCAACTCCATCTCTTGTATTTCCTCCCCTCTGTTGGCGGAGTCTTGGCCATGTTAACGATTTTGATAAAGGCAAGATCTCAAGGTTTCCAAGAGCTTCATGTATTCTCGTATTTCCAAATTCTTGTGAATCTCCTCGGAATGATCTTATTGACAATCGATATATGCTCATCTTGATGATCTTTGAACCATTGCGATGGATTTTAATAGTATTTCTTTTACTTTCATTCCTCGTTCTTTGAACAGTATGGCTGATTCTTTAGCCAAACATGCTCTTTTGATGTATGATATTTCGTCTTTTGAAGTCTAATAAAGATTTTTGCGTTTTGACAAAAAAGATGTATTGATATATTTGTATAATCAATATAATTAAGGTTGTATTAATTAATAGGATTTGAATCATTTGATAATATTTTTTACCCAAAATTTACGAAATATTTATGTTTGTATTAATTGGTTAACATTAACTATTAATTGGTTGTTTTGCAATAAAGCATTATTTTGTAAAATATTGGGAGATTTGCTTTTGGAAAACATATATTTTGTGAAAAGAAAGTGGAAATACATATATAGGTAAATACAATCAACATTTTTTTTTAAAATAATTGGATTTTTTTTACGTCTAATAACTTTTATTAATAAATCAAAGTACACATGGTGATACAAAGTCTAATACAAAACATCGAAATACAAATTATTACATAAGCAGATATATGCGCCATATGCTGAAGAAAATTTATTTGAAGAAGCGAAATTCTACGGTGCTTTCTTCTGCAGTAAGCCTTACACACTAACAGAAATTGTGATATGTTATTTTCCTTCTTCGGAAATTGTCTTACTCTGATACGATAGGTATGCCATATTGGCATTTTTTCCTTTTTCCAAATCGTACAGTAAAAAGTCATTGCATCCGGTACATGTTTTGAAAGATCGACGCGGTACCAATTAGTCTGTATCCGCATGCTAGTTAATAATGTAGCCTTTGTAGTAATCCTCATGTGACTCCAATAAAGTGTTATATCTTCGATACTTGGACGTGATTTTAACACATGTACTTGATACTCTAACACATGCACACCATGTGTCCATGGGTTAGCCTCTGCTCTGTAAGATAGTTGATGAAAATCAAACTTAACATCATCTTTCTTCAACCATGCACAATTAGAATGATGCCAGACGCCTATGAACGTATGACACCCCTTCAATTTTCTAGAAAAATACAGTTGCAGAGACAAGGTTACAAACTGCCGCACTAGACTAGACTCCTCCTTCAACGGTGGCGACCATGGCGGTTTGAGAAATCGAGTTAATAGAGATCGAATTAACAAACCGTCAAGCCAAAAGCCCAACGAAACAACACCGACAGACTGAAGATAATGATATACTATTCCAATCGTCAGACAAACACCGTTAAATTTGGAGTTTAACGGACAGACACCAATCTTAAACAATCGAATAAATCGAAGTTTCAGTGTCGGACAAACATTCTCCCAGAAAAAAATAACACCCATATCGAAGACATGACACAAGAATGATACACAGAGATGAAATCGCGGTAGATTTATTATCGTTGAGGCTGATAGAAACCCACTATTCTCGCCGGAGAATCGAGATCTTAGAGGAGTACATCCCCAAACCGCCCAACACAACATCATCAAAGTCATCAAACCTTTATTAATCATATTGTATAATGATAATGAAACAAATAAAGCAAGAAAACCGGCCGCCGGCGAACTCGAATTCTGATGGACGGGAAGAAGTAAATTGTCGCTGTTTCAATCGCCTTTTTTCAATCGCCGCTTGAATGTCCGCTGCTGTATTTTAAAAAATAATTGGATACGCCTAGATTTCATACCTAAATTTACCACATTACATATTTAAAATCAATAATGTTAATATTGTATTGATTAATTGGATTTTAATCATTTGATTAGATTTTTTACCCAAAATTACGAAATACATTTATTTATGTTTATATTAATTGGTAAACGTTAACTATTAATTTTTTGTTTTCCAATATAATATTAGGAGATTTGCTTTTGGAAAACATATATTTTGTGAAAAGAAAAAGTAAATAGATTTCTATAGTTAATAAAATTAATATTTTTTAAATAGTTGGATACGCATATATTTCATACCTAAATTTACGACATCACATATATATAATCAATACAATTAATAGTGTACCGATAAATTGGATTTGGATGGTTGGATTAGATTTTTACCTTAAATGTATGAAATGCATTTATTTATGCATGTATTAATCGATTAACACTAACTATAAATTTGCTGTCTGCATTAAAATATTGTTTTATAGAATATTGATTTTTTTTTCGGAATACATATATTCTGGGAAAATAAAGGGGAAATACATATATAGTCAATACACTCAACATTTTTTAAAATAATTGGATACGCCTAGATTTCGTACCAAAATTTATCACATCATATATTTATAGACAACCAATATAATCCTTATATTAAAAGAGAAGTCTATTTATTTAAAATGTTGACGTGTCATCCATAGAGAAGGTTTTGAATTAATCGTTATAATTTCATTGGTCGACGGGATGACTAGGATTTTAATTAATTTTCCAATTATTTTAATGTGCGATTTAATGATAACTAAACCAAATGCAATCATGTGAAGCATCACTAACCGGAATTTGGTTGGAAGATAAAATTCATTTTGGTTAACAACCATTTTGATTGGAAAATTTGAAGTAATAAAATTCTAATTGGTTTAGTTCGAGTATAAGGTATTGGTTTTATGGTTTTTGTATGGTTTTGATTTTATTCTATTAGTTATTTTGCATTGTAAATGTATATATAATAAAATTTTAATTGGTTTTTATTTTGATTACATTCGATATAATTTTGAAGTAAATAATAAGTAAAATATATAATAGCAGTGAAAAATATTATGGTCTAGAGTTCATGTTATAGAGTTTAGGTTTATTGTTTAGGGTATAGGGTTTAGGTTTTATTCTTTTAGCATTAATCATGTTTTATTCTATTAAATCGTATATGATACTTAATTGTATATCGTAATGTAACATACATGAAATAATCATATTTAATATTAACATAATTACATATGTTATACGTTAGGGTGATGTTATACTATAAAATGAAATTATCTCATATATGGTAATCTTAGAAACGTAACTTACTCATATATGGTAATCTTTGAAACGTAAATTACAAATATGGTAATTTATATACATTTTACCAATTTATTATATGCAATATTTAATAACATTCATAATATTTATATTTTAAACATATTAAAAATATAAATTTCATAATATTGTTTCTGATATGGTAATCTTTCTATGTATTCCTAAAACATTAACTACAATTGTCAATTCATATATATGTTTATTTATTTTTAGAACGTAAAATTCTAATTTCAATTTTTTATAGAAAGTATATATATTTTTTATTAATGTTTGTATATCTGTTATATTAAAAGGAAAGTCCTATTCAATGTTATTAATAATAAAGACTTGCAGGAGAAGTTTTGAAACCATATATATATATATATATATATGCTGGTTTAAGCTATCTAACTTTCAAACATTGAACATAACATGAGGTTATTTTATAACCTATTATGCTATACACTATTATCTTGATTTCGATATAGATTTTAAATATTGCTAACGTGAGATCATAAATCTGGTGTCTCTATTGTATGTAGGTTCAATTCAACATTTTGTCTTCATGGAAACCATGAAATGAGTGTTTCGCGACACTTTAATGCAAGTTTTATAGTTCAATGATACATTTTTGCATCTACTTTAACTTTCTCAAAAAAAAAAAAATCATGTACTAATATAATATATCATTTTGATTAAAGGTTTTGTCCTTCAGCTCCTTCGCAAACAAAAAGACAAGGTTTTGTCCATCAACCCTTTTGCATTGATATTTAGAAATATGATAAATATCTTTTGATTCATAATTAACTTATTACGATGTTTTTTTCATAAGAACCAAAAGAAGAAATCCAGTTATATCAAGATCAACCACGACCACAAAACAACTATCATGTCATGTATATTCTTTATGTTATTTCTGATACACCGTAAAATTAAAATGATGCTTTAATTTTTTAATGTTCAAACTCGATGTTTTTTTATTTCTTATTTCATTTTATTAGATATTTGACACTAAGTATGTTTCTATTGCCAGATAATGGGAACGAAACATCATTGGAAGTGTCTACTTTCAATGAACACCCCATTAAAAATGTTGAAAAAATGTATGGGTAATAGGGTTTCTCAAATAGTTTATGTGACGAGTGATGAAGATCTCTTGACAGATTTTCACACCAAAGAGTTATCTACGTCGGACGACGACGGAAGTGTGCATTATGGGAGACATAAAAAGAAGGTCGTTTTATTGTGTACTCTGATGATGATGAAGATTATTAACGAGTAAGGAGGATAAGTTGTACTCTAAACGATTATGTGAGTTGTTAGTTTATCGATTTTAAATTGGATACAAATGTTTTTTATCATTTGTATATGAGATTCTTGATATATCACAAGCTTAATTACGAATTTAGGAATTTTTTTCTTTTTTTTGGTTGGGCCATTTAACATTTGTCCTTGGCCGATAATAGTATTACAAGAAGAAGAAAAAAGTATTTAAAAGGAAATTTTGACATTTTATATTTCTCTCATTCTTCAATTTTTCTTTACACCCAAAAGATAACCCTAACTATTTAATTTCTACGGTGGGAAGCACTTCACCTCAATTAACTAATCATCGAATTGTTCAAAACCTTAATTAGTTTCTTGATCCCCTTAGTACACTACTAAACACTTATGTCATGGAGAGTTGTCGATAACCTTCGTTTCCGTTACGGCGACAGTTATTAAAAACATTTCAAAAGATCCAACGTTGAAGTTGCTTCAATGATTTTGGATTTTTCTTCTCATCCCGTTGATTTTGGAGTTAGAAATGTCATTTTATTCTCTCCACTCAATAATTATATTATTTAAAAAAAATAACCACAATAATTACCCTATTTAAAACGACAATTAAAAAATTACAATCTAAAAAGAATATAAAATACGAATTTATGTCACTTATAAATTTTTATGATAAAAAAATTAAATGGAAACCACAAATCAATAATTACCATATTTAAAATAATGTATATTATCAATAATTATATCTTTCGTATCAATACATAAAAAGTATTAAAATGGTAACCACCTTTCAGCTTTTACCTTTTTTTTTTAAAAAAAAAACATTCCACAATAATAACCCTATTTGAAACGGCAATCAAAATAAATTACATATTAAAAATTATATATATGGAAATTTACATTAACTTATGTATCACCTACCAAAGTTTTTTTTTAAAAAATGGAAACCACCAATCACTAATTACCCTATTTTATACGTTTTTAAATCTTTACAACTTGAAAAATATTTAATTCATTTTTATCAATTCAATTATTTATAAAAATGTATATTGATTATGTATTAAATGCTTATTTATAGAAAATGATTATTAATTTTAAGCTACACGTTTTTTTTAAATTGGATATATATGTGTGTGTTAATTTTATGGAAATTATGATATATTACAGAATATTTAAAGAAATATACTGATTGTGTATTAGATATTTTGTTAATAAAAACAATAATTAATCTTGAGTTACAAATTTTTAAAATTGTGTCTATGTGTGTGTGTATTTGTAGAAATGTATATTGATTGTGTATTAAATGTTTTTTATAAAAAAAAAACCAAAATTAACCTTGAGATACAAGTTTTTAAATTGTATATATATATGTGTCAATGGTAAACATCCAAAATTCATACAGATACAAAAAAAATTGTCGATGGCTCTGGAAAACTAACATCAATTTAATCCAGCAGTTTGTTTAGACTGTTGACCCTCAGTCTTTTTTTCTAAATGCTTCAACATCAAATTATTTCCTACGAAATTATTTATGTATGACTTTTATTCGCCGAAATCGACCCAAAGAGAGTAATTGGATTTGAATTTGATGTTTATAGTTCTACCCAAATTTTCTTTTTTATTTAGTTGTTCGGAAGTTATGTACTGTTTAATTATATGATGCATTTTTAGACTATTATATAGACTACATAGTGCGTTCTATATGCATCCACTTTGTTGTGGTTTAAATAGATTATTATTATTTTTTAATTTATTCTAAAGTTATATTAAATAACTAATCAAATAACTCTCTTTTAAGTTTACGTATTTTATCCAAAAAAGAAGAAATTTATTTGGCTACCAAATCTTGGATAAAACTTCTGATTAATGTGTGGTTGGGAAAAAAAAGAAGAAATTTATTTTAAAACTTTTAATTATTAAAATAAACGTTCAATATTTATTTATTTTTTTTATTTCGTACCGAATATTTGATTGTTACCATTCAAATATCATCCCACATTATATATTTCGCACAAAATACATCTACTCGCATTGTACATTTGTTACGTATAAACCGCGCTCAAACCGTCTCGTGCCATTTTAATTTTTCATCTCCTATATATATCCCGCTTTTATTATTCGGAGCCTTGGAAACTTTTCGTGCCCGCACAGGGTGCGGACCGATTAGCTAGTTAATATTATATTGATTAATTGGATTGAATCATTTGATTATATTTTTTTACCTGAAATGAATGCAATACATCTATTTATGCTTGTATTAATTGGTTAAAAATTAATTTGTTGTTTTGCAATATAATATTATTTTGTAGAATATTAGGAGATTTGCTTTTCGAAAACATATATTTTGTGAAAAGAAAATGGAAATACATATATATATAGTGATTACAATCAACTTTTTTAAAATAGTTGGATATGCAGAGATTTCATAGCTAAATTTACCACATCATATATATATATAGCCAATATATATGATTAATATTGTATTGATTAATTGGATTTGAATCATTTGGATTATATTTTTTATATGAAATACATTTATTATGCTTGTATTAGTCGGTTAACATTAACTATTTATTTGTTGTTTTGCAATATAATATTGTTTTGTAGAATATATTTTCTTTTGCAAAACATATATATATTGTGAAAAGAAAGTGGAAATACATACATATATATATATATTGATTGTATTGACTATATATATATATGATATATAGTCAATACAATCAACATTTTTTAAAAATAATTAGATACGCTTAGATTTCGTACCGAAAGTTACCACATCA